>VDFB02105032.1:0-84311 GCA_007258455.2 Sequoia sempervirens | reverse complement strand
TTTTGTACAATTGTTAAAGATGCAAAAGATGAGACCTTTGCTTGCCAAATTGAAGATTCAAGTGCACAAGAAGACCGAAAAAAATAATATTATTGTCAAAAATCTTTTTAATGCTCTCAAGTCTATTGGAAAAACTAACAAGAAAAAAGATAAGAGAGCTACTCGGAGTCATTACAACTGACCTAGTAAGCCATCAATTGAAAAAGGCTCGCTTTATGAGATAAACTTGTATTGATTTTGACATAAATCGTAAAACTTTGGATAGAGCACTCATAAGACAAGAAAGAATAGATGATCCTCTTCAAGATGATACATGGATTTTTCCCGAGGCTTACACTGTTGATAAGAAGCTAACCTGATAATGTAAACAAGTAATTCACCACTCTTTGGCATGATAACTCTAGAGTATCACCCAATGCAAAGGATGTTTTAAAGTTAAGAATTGGAAATCAAGACTGTACACCACATCCTAAACATTTCTTGGAATCAAGCCAAACAATGTTGTTCAAAAAATTTATTGAAACACATCCAAATATGGAAGTCTCGCAAAGGACTTTTGAAGGTTTGAAGCCATTTTATTGTATGCCTCTTAAAATTCGTAATACTTGTTGCAAATACCATGTGGAGTTTTCAATGTACCATGAACTATTATGCTATATCCGTTCTACTTTGTATACTAATGAAATGTTGCAGGAGTGTGAGGCAATGCATCTTCTAAAATCATCAAGGAACTTGTTAGATCTTTTTTTATGTTCTAGAGACGATGATTATTTTTTCTATAGAAATGATTGTTTAAATGCAAAGTGCTCACAATGTGGTGG
Organism: Sequoia sempervirens; assembly: GCA_007258455.2. Lineage (NCBI taxonomy): Eukaryota > Viridiplantae > Streptophyta > Pinopsida > Cupressales > Cupressaceae > Sequoia > Sequoia sempervirens. Next base: position 83,490 of record VDFB02105032.1, on the reverse strand, counting down.
CTTGTCAAAGTTTGTTCAATGTTTTCATGAGGGTTCCGAACATGAATTTGGAAAGAAGCTTGTTCATGAGAAAAAGAGATATGAGATATTCAAATATACTTTGCAGAGTGGAGGTGAAGGTTCTAGATGTGAGTTGGTTTCAAAAGAATGCAGTGTTGCTGATTTTATTTCAGATTTTAAGGACAATATCTTCTACAAGTATGCAAGGCATAGTCAAAGGTCTCAGTGGTTGGATCAACAATTTAGAATGTGTAAGGACTCTTTTCCTATTGGCACTATTATATCAGTGGTTGATTTTGCAAAAAAATACACATTGCAACCACAAAACGAGGTGCAATCTCAGTATTATAATTCCATTCAAAGTGCTATATTTGTCCACATAACATTTAGACATGCACTTGATAGTATGGAGGAGGATTGAAAGATTATAAGAGAGTATCATTTTTATATGAGTGATGATAGATCTCACTCATCCGAGTATGTCCAACAATGTTTCAAGAATTTTTTTGAGTTCTTGTAGGAGCATGATATAGCAATGGGCCGACATCTCATTTGGTCAGATAACTGCATAGGTCAATTCAAGAATGCTCGTATGTTTTATTGGTTGTGTAGAATGCATGTAGAGAGGGGTGTACCTCATATTTGGAGTTTTTTTGAAGCTGGGCATGGGAAAGGGGAGCACGATCGAGCAGGTGCATGTGTAAAAAGAGATCCAGTTAAGGAGCAATTGAAGATTTTAGGAGAAAAATTCTAGTGGGATGCACACTCTATTGTTGATTGGTGAAGTTCACAAGCATTGTCACAGGAGGGACACTTGATTCACCAAAGCGTGAGGGTGCTTTTGGCTGGTTGAGGAGGGTATAGTGGAGTGCATATTGATTGTCATACACCAAAGATTCTTGGGAAGATGCATTCATTTCGGAGCTCGGGATGCAAGCACATAGACCATTTGGACATGATTTTGCCGTTTTGTTAGAGTTGTATCTGCCATGCAGTGGGATCACTGTGAGTCAAGTGAGCTGGTGGATACATGGGTTCCAGCATCTAACTCCATTATCTCAAACAATATCCATGAGAAATGACATAATGGAAAGTCACTGATTACACTGACTTTCAAATCTATACTACAAAGACATTTTGGGTACTTGTTGCACCATAGGGAATGAAGAGAGATCAGACTATTGGTTGGCTCGATGTGTGCAGGTAAAGCATAAGCTAACACAACCGATGGAAGATGATGATGGTTTCATGTATCCTACAGGTTCAGTTGTGGTTGCAGGAACTTGGTTGCGAACATACATGATTAGAAAGAATGGCATACCTACATTTGAAGACTATGAGAAATACAAAACCATTCTCATGTATTCACACCTTGTTATAGCAACAAATGTTATGTTGTTCAGGCATCATGCCATACCAAAGACAAAACAACTATGGACACTTAGTAATGCTGATCATGAAGCAATATTGGATACTCTGCTAGAAAAGAGATGACCCTTCGCACACTTTTTTGAATAGCATTTTCAAGAATGGAAGGTACAATGCTGTGTCCATTATGGTTAAGTTCCATTATACTTAATATAGATTTGTTAGTCTTAAATCCATCTTTTCTATTGTGACAATATAGATTTCTATTTGACAAATTTTGTGGATATTTTTGGCACGATTGATCATGGACTCAAGCATTACACAGCTAACTTCGATCCTTCAAGAGGTATGCAAAGATTACAAAGCATTATAGATTGGTTATTCTAATGATTTTTATAGTTTGCATTTTCACTAATTCATCATCATTCGAAGTTGATTAGATTAATATAGATTTGTTAGTCTAACCATCTTTTTCTATTATGACAATATAGATTTCTCATTTGACAAATTTTGCAATATTTTTGGCACGATTGATCATGGACCTGCTACTACAATAGCCAACTTCGATCCTTTAAGAGAGGTATGTGAAAGATTACAGTAATATAGATTGGTTATTCTAAGCATTTTTTATAGTTTGCATTACCAATTCATCATCATTCAGGTTATTTAGATTAATATAGATTTGTTAGTCTAACCATCTTTTCTATTGTGATAATATATATTTCTCATTTGACAAATTTTGCAATATTTTGCATGATTGATCATGACCCAAGGTAAACAATAATAGCCAACTTTGATCCTTTCTGAGAGGTATGTGAAAGATTACAAGAATATAGATTGGTTATTCTAAGCATCTTTATTCTAAGCATCTTTTCTATTGTATGTAGCTTTAATTGCTAGCTTGATGGTTTGTATTGTGCTTGTCAAAATTGCATGAACATACTAATTTTGTGGAAGATCAGGCTCTGAATGCTCCAATAGGAAAATTTTGTAAAATTCCCCCAATTTTGAAATGTGAAACAATGTAAGAAGGCCATAACTGTGTATTGAGACAATTCTATAGTAACTTATTATAATTAATTGAGCTACAACCAGAGGTTTTCTTCTTGGTTCTTTCCTACCGATATGCTTGTTTGAACTAGGTTTTGTAATATCTCCTATTTATATATAATAAATTACAGTGGCTTGCCACTTTTTCCCAAAAAACTTAAAAAATGTCATGTGAAGGTCATTTCCAATGTAATTGAATCTTTGATCTAGCAAAGTGGAAACAAGGCATTTGGGTGTGCATAATGTTCAAGCTGATTGAGGAAGAGTTTTCTGATGCATGAGTTAGGTGGCTTTAAACAACACAATTACAATTAAAGATGGTGTTGTTATAACCTGCACAAGCTTGATCCAACCTTTTAGCACTTACAATTACAATTACAACACAATCTTGCTACCTTTTAGCACTTTCAACTTGTAAGGGAAATTGTCGGTCCAGTGTAGCTCAAAGTGATTCAGAGTATTTGGGTGCAAAAGAGGATCATCCCTAGCATAAATGTACCCATACGAACGTGTTGGAACAATCCGTTTGGTTGTATGAGTTGTGGAATAAAGTTGCACCACTTTGCAACTTTACACTGCTTACATCTGGCAACTTTTCCCTCCACTGAAAAGTCATCACCATAGGAAAATGCCTCTGAGATAGCAAAAACTAAGAGGGGTTTTTGTAGATGGTCCCAACACAATCCCGTAGCCTCTGACGGAGAGTCTGTATGCCCCACAATCTTTGAGAAATACCTCTTCAAATATTGTTGCCTTTTAGCACTTTAGACTCTTAAGGGAAATCGTCGGTCCAATGTAGCTCAGAGTGAATTGGCGTATTTGGGTACAAAAGAGGACCATCCCTAGCGTAAAAATACCTATACAGATGTGTTGGAACAGTCCATTTGGTCGTATGAGTTGCAAAATGAAAGTTGCACCACTTTGTAACTTTACATTGCTTGCATCTAACAACTTTTCCCTCCACTAAAAAGTCATCACCACAGGAAAACACCATCGAGATAGCAAAAACTGAGAGATATTTTTGTAGATGGTCCCAACACGATCCTATAGCCTCTGATAGAGAGTCTGTATGCCTCACGGTCTCTGAGATATAGCCCTTCAAATATTGCTTCCTTTTAGCACTTTGGACTCTTAAAGGAAATCATCGGTCCAATGTAGCTCGGAGTGATTTGGAATTTTTGGGTACAAAAGAGGAACATCCCTAGTGTAAACGTACCCATACGGACATGTTGGAACAGTCTGTTTGGTCGTACGAGTTGCGGAATGAAAGTTGCACCACTTTACAACTTTACACTGCTTGCATTTGACCACTTTTCCCTCCACTGAAAAGTCATCACCACAGGGAAACGCCATCAAGATAGAAAAAACCGAGAGAGGTTTTTGTAGATGGTCCAAAAATGATCCCATAGCCTCTGATGGAGAGTCTGCATGCCCCATAGTCTCTGAGAAATAGCCCTTCAAATATTGCTTCCTTTTAGCACTTTGGACTCTTAAGGGAAATCGTCGGTCCAATGTATCTCGAAGTGATTCGGCGTATTTGGGTACAAAAGAGGACCATCCCTAGCATAAAATTACCCATACAAACATGTTGGAACAGTCTGTTTGGTCGTACGAGTTGCGAAATGAAAGTTGCACCACTTTACAACTTTACACTGCTTGCATCTAGCAACTTTTCCCTCCACTAAAAAGTCATCACCATAGGAAAACGCCTCCGAGATAGAAAAAATTGAGAGAATTTTTTTTAGATGGTTCCAACACGATCCTGTAGCCTCTGACAGAGAGTCTATATGCCCCATGGTCTCCGACAAATAGCCCTTCAAATATTGCTTCCTTTTAGCACTTTGGACTCTTAAGGGAAATCGCCAGTCCAATGTAGCTCGGAGTGATTCAGCATATTTGGGTGCAAAAGAGGACCATCCCTACCGTAAATGTACCCATACGGACGTGTTGGAATAGTTCATTTGGTCGTATGAGTTGCAGAATAAAAGTTACACCACTTTGCAGCTTTACACTGCTTGCATCTGACAACTTCACACTCCACTGAAAAGTCATCACCACAGGAAAACACCACCGAGATAGCAAAAACTGAGAGAGGTTTTTGTAGATGGTCCCAACATGATCTCATAGCCTCCAACAGAGAGTCTGTATTCTCCACGGTCTCTAAGAAATAGTCCTTCAAATATTGCTACCTTTTAGCACTTTGGACTCTTAAGGGAAATTGTCGATCCAATGTAGCTCAGAGTGATTCGGCGTATTTGGGTGCAAAAGAGGACCATCCATAGTGTAAACGTACCCATATAGATGTGTTGGAACAGTCTATTAGGTCGTACGAGTTGCGGAATGAAAGTTGCACCACTTTGCAACTTTACATTGCTTGCATCTGGCAACTTTTCCCTCCACTAAAAAGTCATCACCATAGGAAAACGCCTATGAGATAGAAAAAACTGAGAGAGGTTTTTGTAGATGGTCCCAACAAAATCCCATAGCCTCTGATGGATAGTCTGTATGCCCCATGGTCTCTGAGAAATATCCCTTCAAATATTGCTGCCTTTTAGCACTTTGGACTCTTAAGGGAAATTGCCGGTCCAATGTAGCTCGGAGTGATTCGGCATATTTGGGTGCAAAAGAGGACCATCCCTAGAATAAACGTACCCATACAGACGTGTTGGAATAGCCTGTTTGGTCATACGAGTTGCGGAATGAAAGTTGCACCACTTTGCAACTTTACATTGCTTGCATCTGGCAACTTTTCCCTCCACTAAAAAGTCATCACCACAGGAAAATGCCTCTGAGATAGCAAAAAATGAGAGAGGTTTTTGTAGATGGTCCCAACACAATCTCGTAACCTCTGATAGATAGTTTGTATGCCCCATGGTCTCAGAGAAATATCCCTTCAAATATTGCTTCCTTTTAGCACTTTGGACTCTTAAGGGAAACTAGTGGGCAACAGAGTTAACTTCTTCACAAACTTGGTTTGAAGTAATTTCATTCTTTTCTGTGCATTTGAGAGACATTTTGACTGGAGGTCAGTCTATGAGACCTATTCTATGATATCACAAAAAGGTATTGTGGACCTATATTAAGCTACCACTCTCATTATCATACAAATTGAACCCTGGCTTCAATAGACTTTGTATATTAGGCTACCATAATTCTGTTGATGTTAGCAGCTTTTTCGATCTCTTCCAACCGTTCCAACACATGATAGAGCTTGGAAAAGAGAGAAGGAAGTCTGCTAGCAAAGAGAAGAGTAGAGTTTGCTTCAAGAGTAAAACATGGCACTTGCTAAGACTAAGCCCACCTAGCCATACAAAAGTGGCATACAATATAGCAAATTCTGCTCCAAGGAAATAATCAATGGCTTGGTATAAAGAAAAGTCTGCTAGCAATAAATAAAGGAAAGTCTGCCCTTGTTTCTTGGCACAAACACTCAGCAAATCCCACCCATGTTAAGAAAGGGATGTGTCAAACATGATTGAAGTCCGCCACATGTCTTAACCATGAAACTTGACAAGGTCCACGCTTACCAAAGAGTGACATGGCATAAAAGATGGAATCTTGCTCAATCCACTTCAAGAAGGTAATGAGTGTCTGCAATTAGAAGAATATGAACATGGAAAGTGAATGAGTGAAGTTCGCTCAGCATGTTAAGTCTGAAATGGCAAGAGAAAAGAGGAAGTCTGCTAGCCTTAAAGTGAAATTGAGCTTGCCCCTCATTTGTAAAGGGTGGAGACAGTGTATAGAATTGTTGTGATAGACTTTTTCAAGAGAGGATAGGGTGTCTCTGGGAATTTTTATTCTAATGTACGAGTGTGTCATGAAACACGCATCAACAGGTTAAAGATAAGGATTTGACAAGCTTGCCCTCAACAGTTTTCCATTGTCTTGGGAGTCCTATATTCAAGGAATTAGTGCAAGGTCCAAACTCTTGAAGTTCGATCGTTTGAGGGCTGATTGCATTCATTATGCATCAAGATTGATGGTTAGAGGTGTTGGTCAAAATTCTACTAATGAAGAGATTCATGTTCTTTCCACCCAACCTTCGAAGAAGAAAGGAAGAAGTGGAAAGAAGGGATTCTTCAAGAGGAATTGAGACAAAGCAAATTATGGTGCTCCCCCTTCCAAGAAGAAGCGAGACTTGTCCAAGATTCAATGCTTTAGGTGTGATAATTTTGGTCACTTTTCCAAACATTGTTCAGATAGACCTAAGCATCAAGCCTCCATTGCAGATGTAGATAATGTTTCTCCACAGAAGAATGAATATTTTGTTTGCTCAGCATTGTCAAGCAATGTACCCACTGACACCAACACTTGGCTGATCGGCAGTGGTTTTCTCAGAAAGAGGGAGTTGATTATGAAGAAACATTTGCTCCTATTGCTCAGTACACTTCTGTCAGAACTATCATTGCCCTTGCTGCATCAAGAGGATGGAAGATTCATCAAATGGATGTGAAGACAACTTTTCTCAATGGCGTGATTGAGGAAGAAGTTTACGTCGAGCAACCCGATGGTTTTGAGGTTCATGGGAAGGAGTCACATGTGTGTAAGCTGAAGAAGGCCTTGTATGGTCTTAAGCAGGCTCCTCGTGCATGGTACAAAAGGATTGATCGGTACCTGTCTAGTTTGGGATTCTTGAAGAATGATGCTGATTCAAATCTCTACTTCAAGGTAATCAATGGTGATGCATTAATATTGGTACTAATTCATGCTTCTAGGCTGCACATATATATATATTATTTTTACATGTTTTCTCCATTGTTTGACCCCTACACCACAAGTAAATGGTTGCATAGTGTGTGGAATGAGGGGGTATCAGGCCTGTAATTTAAATCTTTTCATTTGTCAACATCTAGTTATTACTTATGCAATGTGAAGTAATGCTTTGAGTTTGAAAGATGTGCAATACAATGTAATCAATAATATGAATAAATTTTTAATTATTAGTTATGTAATGTGAAGTAATTTCATAACTACTTAGGTTGACTTTGTAAAAACTATATTGTAATTGAAATTTTTTCATCTATCAGCATCTAGTTGTTACTTATGCAATGTGAAGTAATGCTTTGAGTTTGAAAGATGTGCAATGTAATGTAATCAGCAATATGAATCAACTACATAATATAACCATTCTTTTTATGCTATTGTACATCAAGATATTTAACCATTGCTCACTTGATTAAAATTTCAAAGAGTTTAATTATGCACATGAGGAGGCAATTAAATTTCGATTGTCAACTTCTATATATCAAATTATCCAATAATCAAGTGTATGTCCATATACAAAAATGGCATCAACACCAACTCAGACAAAATTTTACAATATGTGGCATATACCATCTCGGTATCTATTTAATATTTACATGCCAAAATTTCTATCTCATCCTAAACTACTGGTGGATCATCAAAATGGAGCCTCTTTGAAGCACTCATTGCCTCTAAAGGTAGCTGCACAAGAAAAATTCAAGCCACAATTGAGATTAGTTATACTATATAATTTAAAATTGAATAATTAACATCAAAATCAATATACATTAAATTATAATTGAACTCTAAAATTGTAATCTTGATTACCTGAAATATCCGTCTCTTCAAAGGGTAGGAGACCTAGAATATGCCCCTCTCAAAGAACCGACCAAACCATCTTTTGTAATTTCAATCTATATAGGTGAACAAAAACATAAAAGTGATCCAAGTTAGCATACAATTGTTAGTAATAGGAACATATAAATACCAAACACAAAATAAAATGAACACATACTTCTTTAGGTTGATATTTTTCTTTATCTCCTTTAGGTGTTTCGACACCTCCTCCTTGAGGTGCTTCAACACCTACTCCTTCAAGTGTTCCAATATGTACTGCTTTATGTTGTGGCACTTGTCAACAAGGATGTATAGCTCATAATTCCCTGCACATAAAAATGACAAGTACATATGAAACTACCAATCTATGTCGATGTATGTATAATCAATATAAGATCTTAAAATTCTTAATTCAATCAAATTTGAGTTCAATTACCTTCCCCTTATCCAACATTGCACTTCCATAATTTGGACAAGGCTGCACCTCGCTTGCACTAGGTATTTCCTACAAGAGGAAAATAAGATAAACATATAAGTTATTATATAATTTCATTAATGACAATTCAAATGACAAGAAAGTATATAATAAATAAATGTAAATGAGTGAGTGCAAAAATATATACTATGTGTGTGTCAAGGCCAAATGAAATGGACCTCAGGGTGCTATTCGTCACTTGTGTCAGCTCCTCCTCGGACATCAACTGTTAAATAGACCATGTAAATAAATATTAGTACATTATACTATCTCTTATTAATACTCATTTAAAAACAAATGCAAGTTATGAATTCACAACTTAAATTTTACCTATGTCACTATTCCAATGTCCCCCTCTCTAGCGGGAGAGGACTCTGTATGGTGTGCTCCACTCCCCTACGTCTGATCTATAATGTCCACATCATGGAAGTCATAATCAGAAGTGTCCAAGGGATGCTCGACAGGCTGTACAAGAGGACCCAAGCATATGTGGTGGCACATGGAGCAAGTATGTGGCACACAAATATGTGGACCTGACAAGGATGATGCAACAACACTCGAGCCATCACCAACATCACCAGAATGTGGCTGAGCTACTACAAAAGCATGCGAAACCAAAAGACCACTCAAAGAGTGAATAGCATGGATAGTCTGTGTGGCTGCATCCTGCATAATATTTGGATAGTATACTGAAGGTTGCAGAGGAAGGGGAGGAGGGGGAACATATGGGTGGGGTATTACTCTAACTGCCCCTGGTCTATCTTGGGGCATACCTCCACCAACGCCCTGGAAGGGTTTAATGTCAAAGTAATTGACATGATGCCCTAACACAAACTCAAGATATAATTTTTTTATAAAGTAAAATGGTATATCACAATTGTTGTTCAGTGGTTTCAAAAAAACCATACACCAACAATCCCAAAAGTTTTCTACAATGTCTCTATGAGTGCACCATTTTATAGAAAGTTTTGGTTTATTAGCATTAACCAGAAAACCAGTGTGGGGGTTAACAAATGAAGAGGCTATTTGGGCTTTGGTTATTCCAAGATCTTTCACATCATCATAGGACAATCCACATGCATAATATTCTCTCATGTCTTCTCACCATGAATGGAAGGCATTATGTTGCGAGGAGAGGGTTTCTATGTTTTTAATTATTTCTTTCATTGTGTTTGACATCTCAGATAATTGAGGGATTCTTGTATAACCTTCAAAAATGCCCCTTAATTCTTGCAATTTTTCACAAATTAATTCTTCAATTGATGGCTGTGGAGGTGGAGCATTTGGCATTTGTGCATTTTCATTGTCAGCAGCCATAATGCCTTATTAAAGTTAAAAACAAATTAATCTAATTAAAATTAAATAATATAAATGAAAATATTATAAAAATACCCTATTTTTAAAAAAAAATCCAACAAAAACCCTAGTTTTTAACAAAAATCTATAAAATTCTCTAATTTTTAATCCAAATACATAAAAAGGCTCCAGCTCAGTTGGTTAAGGTGTTCCCTGTCAGAGGGTGTCCACCATGGGTTCGATTCTCTGGCATTCGTGGTACCGCTTGGTGTGTCCCACATTAATCCCAGAAAAGTTTACCGGTGGTGGGGGTTATATGGGGGCGTCTGCACCGACTTCCCCTTGTAAAAAATAAAATAAAAAATCCAAATACATACAAAACACTATTTTTAAATCAAAATCCATTACAAACATTCAATTTTCATCAAAATCCATACTAAACTCAATTTTTTCATAAAAAATCTATCAAAAACCCTATTTTGAAAAAAATCTATAAAAAATTAACTAAAATTACACAAATCTAATTGAAAATTTGATTAGAGCAAAGAAATACAAAGAATCTAACCTTTTGAAGATGGATTTGTGCGAAATTGGATATCTAATTTGCGGAATGAAGTTTCACTATGCGCCCGCAGTTAAACAAATGTGAAATGAGTTTTAATTAGGCTGAAATGAAATATATATGTGTGATTTGGATCGGATATCCGATTTGGATTGGATATCCGATATGGAAATCTAGGTTTGGGCTTTGCTTCGGTAGTGTGTACTGACACCCAAGCCACATAAAGTCAACTTGGCATTTTTCATGTTTTTGAGTCGATGAAACACGTAATTTTTTCTCCATTGCCACTTTTTGGCATACCATGATCCTGCACATACCCGGAAGATTTTCAATCTAGGTTTCCCACACAAGTAAAAGGTGTTATGGATGAATCTTTTCTGGATGATAGTTTGTTTTTTTCTTATAGTACACACACGGCGATTTTCTAATAAATTGTAAATTACCTAGTGGCAGGGTAGATTCCATCACATTTCTCTAGGATAGAGAAAAGAGATAGTTGGTGCATAAAAGCTTTTCATATTCTTAGGCAGTTGGTTACTTATTTTTCACTAGTCCAGATAATATCATGAGAAGATGAGCTCTTTGAAATTTTGAAGGCTTGTCATGATGAGCCATGTGGGGGTCAATTTGTATCCAAAAGGATAGAATTCAAGATCTTGACAATAGGTTATTGTTGGTTAAATTTTCACAAGGATTTAGTAAGGTACACCAGAAGCTACGATAGATGTCAAAGGATGGGAAAACCAACAAGGTCCGATGAAATTACTTTGTAGCCATAGATAGCATTAGCACCATTTGGAAAATGGGGCGTTGACTTCATTGGCCTAATTTCACCAGCCTCTAATAATAAAGAGTATATCTTGGTATATACAGACTATTTGATAAAATGGGTTGGAGTCAAGGCATTACAGTTTGCAAGAGATGGAAATATAGATAAGTTCTTGTATGAAGATATATTTACCAGGTATGGAATGCTTAGAGAAATTGTCACTAATCAAGGTCACCAATTCACTTTTGAACTTATTTATTAGTTGGTTAAATAATATTCAATAAGCCACAAAAAATCCACACCTTATCATCCCCAAGCTAATGGGAAGGTGAAGGTTACAAATAGAGAGATTGAGAATATTCTAACCAAAATAGTACAAATTCATCTCATTCCTTCTCTCATTGCCCCTATTTTGCCACTCTCTCTCTCCATATCTCTCCCTCCTTCTCTACCTCTCCCTCCCTCCCTTCATAACTTTCCATATCTCTACCTTCCTTTCCCTCCACCACTCCTACCACTCTCTTTATTGCTCTCTCTCACCGCTCCTTCTCCCTCTCTACTTCTCTCTATATCCATTCTCCCTCTATCACTCCCTACATCAACCTTTCTCCATAATTCCCTCTCCCTCACACACATTCTCTCTCTCTCTCTCTCTCTCTCTCTATCCCTCTCTCTATTTATCTTTATCTCCATCCCTACCTCTCTATCCCTCCCTCCTTCCCTCTCTACTTCTCTCTTTCTTTCCTCTCCCTCCCTCTACCTACCTCACTCCCTAGTATAGAGAGACATAGAGAGAGAGGGGGAAGGAGGGATAAGTAGGGATGGAGAGAGAGGTTAGATAGAAAAAATTAGATAGGAAAAGAGAGAGAAGGGGGATAAGGAGGGAGAGAGGTGTGATATAGATAGGAGAGAGAGGAGAGAAAAGAGGGGGGAAAGGAGGGAGAGAGAGAGAATGGTGAGATAGAGAGTAGAGAGGGAAGGAGAGAGTGAGAGAAAGATGGGGAGAGAGAGAGGAGGAAGGTGGGGATATTGAGGGATAGGGAGAGAGAGGGAATGAGGGAGGGAGAGGTAGATATGGACACACAGAGAGATAATTATATAGGGAAGGAGAGGTAGAAAGGGAGTAGAGAGAGAATGGTGAGATAGAGTGTAGAGAGGGAAGGAGAGAAAGAGAGATAAATATGGGGGAGGGAGGGAGCGAGGGAGGGAGAGAGAGAGAGAGAGAGGTGAGATAGAGAGAAGTATTGGGGGAAAGAGAAATATGGAGAGAGAGAGAATGGTGAGATAAAGAAAAGTAGAGAGGGAAGGAGAGAGTGAGAGAGAGGTATAGATAATAAAAGATAAAAATAAGTGAGATAGAAAGGGAGAAAGATGATACAACTTGATGATTACTAAAATTTGACCTCCTAATTATTGAAATTTGACATGCTAATTATTGAAATTTGACTAAGTTCAAAAAATTATAAGATCTTCCAAAAACTATAATTCTCATTAGCTCCTAGAGATCTTAAACTAATGTAAAATATCCTAAAACTATATACATGAAATTAAATTAAAGTATAAGTTTATTTCATGTATATAGTTTCATTGAAACAAAAGGACAAGAAAGAGAAAAAAATAGAAGGAAAAATTTTCAATCTATAATATAACATGAGCGCATTATAATGCGCTCGCATTTTGTGAAAGCGTTCACATAACACAAATGTGTTATAATGTGCTCAAATTTTACGAAAGCATTCACATAATGTGCTCACATTTTACGAAAGCATTCACATAGTGTGCTCACATTTTTTAAATACATTCAACTAATGTGAGTGTATTATAATGTGCTTATGTTATGGCTTGGTAATGACCAAGTTTAGGATCAGTCACTACCAACCCATAACACATGTGCATTTCATTATAACACGCTCGTTTTTTCTTTATTTTAGGACCAAAAAGTGGAGTGGTCACTTTTTGGTCCCCATCTTTGTGCACTTACCTTGAAGTGATATTAACAAATCTATCAATGTTTTTATTCTTTTGCACCATGATGTTATCATAAGTAGGAAAACTATTGGTCAGCCAAAGGTTGACATATATCCCTTTTGATAGCATGGGATGGAGTTTGGGGTAGTGTGCCAATTTTTTTTGGTAGGCTATATTTTGCTATATCAAAAGAGGATTTTTTAAAAGAAAAAATATTGTTATGTCCCATTTTTTTAGGGATAATGCACTGGATTAGGTAAAGTAGGGCCAAAAGGGAAATGCATAGAAAAATCTTAAATTTTCACTTGACAAACTACTAGAGATAGGAACTTGATCTAAATAGAGATCATAGATAAGGTTTTCCACAAAAAAAATGATACCAAACTAATTGGAAAGGGCCATTGGTGCCCTAGACCAGAGATGTAAGATTTTACTAATTTCAAAATTTGGAAACCAACTCAAATGTTTTAGGGTCTATTTTTGTAGAGGTTCAAGTCTAAAAGCAAACAAATTGTTGGAAATCCATGAAAACCCAATTTATTCATGTGAAGAACACACATGCATAAAAATTTTGTCTTTAAAGAAGTGAAATATATCCAAATGACAATTTTTAGAATTTAAAATGTTGTAATTGATTGGATTTCTCCTAAAAATGTAGTAAAGCAATGCTTTTTTATCTTTTGAAATGAAAACACTGTAATTCTTCACTTTTCAATGTTTTTCACTAAAATATGCATGCATAAATGCCAAACTAAAGAAACCAAATATTGCAATTAGATTTCTCAATGAAAGAAATTAGACTTAAGCCCTAATCAAATATGAAATTATGCAATTTTATTCAAAATATTATGTAATTTTGATCTAAATTAAATTCACCAAGTTGCTTAATATTTTATGGTCAAAGAGAGAAAATTCTTAATTTTGAAAATGAAACAAATGCAAATCAACAAGTTCTTCAAATAGCCTAGGTTTTGAATCAATTTTTAGAATTTATGTTATAACAATAAAAAAATTACAAGTGTATGATATGTTGGGTTCACCAAAATTTAGAGTAGGAAAAGTGATCTTAGATCCAACTAGGTTAACTAGGATTAACTTCTTTTCACTTTTACTCCACATTCAATACAAACCAACTAGGTTTTGATGATTAGCTTGCTGCAACAAGGGAGAGATAATATCCTAGGGTTTGTATTGTCTTGATTTGCAAAGATAAAAAAAATTATTTGTGTTTTAACAAGCCTATTAAATATATAACCATAGATATGAAAATATATTTTGTCACACAAACAAAAATGGAAACTATCAAAATAGGTGCAGATCTACAAAGGAGGTATGGAGAGAAAATTGTGACTAAAAGTTGATCCTAAATTGCAGGGACAAGGGCCTGGGTACCCTAGATTAGAAGGTCAATCTTATCGGGATCGATAAATGTCATATGCTATGTTACAGTCTACATTGTGTTTCCAATGACTAGCTCCTAACAAGACTTTAAGATCTATCCTACATACATTAAAATAGCGGAAAATGTTATGCTATATAGGGGCTTGCCTAAGTCAAACCCCATTTTAGTGTTTCCACTTCCACATACAATAAATGATGATGATCAAGAGGGTGTGCCCTAGGTCAGGAAGATGTCAAACAACAATAATAATTGACTAAAATAAAATGATAAATCACAATGTTACCTTTGTATGAAATCCTTGAATGAAGTAATGCCACACCACAAGTTTCCACAAAAGTTGCTTGATGAATGCCTGAATGAATTGAAGACCTTCAATAGGTTAGTCCATAATTTATCATAATAGATTATTTTGGATAGCATGTAGAGGATAACTCATACATCTTCATGAAAATTGCATGACTGATCATAATAGCTCCTTGTTCATAATTTATCCCTCCTTCCTAATTTCTTGCAATCATGATCTTGATTGATGAAAGTGCTTTAATAATGCTACTAATTCTATCATTGAATTTTCCTTGACTAATTTTTAGGATGCTCAATTGTAATTTCAAAATTGCTAGTTTTTGGCTTAGGATTTCAAATGGTGAAAAAAGACTAGTATATATATAAATAATAATTCCCAACTTATGATTTTTCAGAGATGACCATAAAACAAGTAAATTACAAGCATAATTAGTTCCATCACATAGGAGGGAGCTAAACCTAGTGTGAAATTATCAAGGACAATAATCTATGATGGTACAATTAGTTTCAACTACAACATAGATAACTAAAATCATCTATCCTCTAAAGCTAAGGATTAGCCTTGGAAGTACCAAATTATAGTTAAATGAACATGCATATAACCTAATATTAATTTTCATAATTAAAGAAAGTATTATTATATAATTTATTGTTATTGACTTATTGTACAACTTATCATAATATATGCAGTATGATACTTCTATCTTTTCTAATCTTATTGTATAGGTACATGTAGTATTGCATCTACAATCCATGTTGGACCGCAAAAGGAAATTAATCTACTATCAAATTATAGACACATTTGAGGTCATATTTAGATATCATAACTCTTCTTATAAATAGAAAATTTAAAAGTGGAATTGTCTCCCCTATGAAAATTGATTAATGAATAAAGAACATTTTCAACAAGTACTTCTAATTTACTATGTATATTCTTGAGACTACTATGAATTTTAGTGAATACATAGCTATTATGAATGCATAAGCCTACAATGTACTTAAGTTCCTCCATTTCCAAAGCATTCCATAGGGGGTAGCCTATTTTTGGGAATAATTTAGTTTTAATTATTCTTTATAACTGAAAAACATTCAACTAAAACCTTTTCATTTAATGATTCTTTTATGAGGATTCTTCTAATACGTGCATTGTCTATGGTTCTAGATTTTGCATACATCTAATAATGTAGCTACAACTACAAAGAAAAAATTCCTTTATCCTTTATTCTTTGATGGCATATTCAAATTGACCTCAATGAGCATTGCTCCAATAGGTATGACCTTTCCATAAAATTCCACATTTTGCATACATGTCTACTAGGATAGTTTCAACTACAACATTTGACTAAATTTCTCTATTTTGTATGTTCTAATGGATGACATAGCAAGCAAAACCCTAAAGCATTGATCAAAATAGCCAAGTTTCTACTAACATACTAGAGATGAGTTCGAAGATGGTTTCTCTATTATAAATGTCCCACCAGATATGTTGGAAGTTAAAAACCTCTGATGTACTGGTTAAGGTAGCCATTTGTAGAACAAAGTCTACGCTAGTCAATCATATACTTCATTGAACAATTGTTCTTGCATGGAAAAGAAAAAAGTGGGGAAATGGGAAGTGTTTAGAATAGTCAGAAAGACTTGCAACTCATCTTCAATGGTGGACATCATCGGTCATTGAATTAGATCAATTTGAACGTTCTTTCAATCTTGATCTCATCCATGTCCACACAAAAATGGACGAAAGTTCTAAAAAATGGGAGGAAAGTGTCAAGGAAACGTGTGGGCCACCATATGTGGAAATTTAGCCTGAATCTATTATTGGCATTATCATTATTATGTGGAATTAGTCCAAGGTAGTGAAATCCAAAGCTCACTGATTACTGGAAATCATTTTCAGTGAAGAACTCAACACAAATGCAATGGAACAAGAGTTTCCTTGGTTGTAGTCAATCAATTGCCCCATTGATAGCAGAATCAACTAATCAAAAGTATTAGAAGGAATATTGTTTGGATTGAAAGAAAAAAGGTGTCACAACTTATATTTTCTACTCATTATCACCCATCTCAACCTTTGTTCTCTTGATAGCTTAAGTAACAACTCCTACCTTTCCATTTAGTGACCCTAGAACTTACTCCTTTCTTATTATTGTCTCAATTTCAATCAACAAAATCAACTAAAATTATTGTTGTTGCCTATGGTTTTGGGTCTAATGGACATGGACCTTGGACTATCGACTCTCATGTTAGTGCCTTAGCTTGTACTCATTATTGTTTTGCTTCATACATTCTTGCTTCCTCTATAGGTTCTTAAAGTAGATTTATGAATGGATTTGGAATTGCTTAGTCTACTACTACAAAAAATAGTTGCCTAGTTCTAGCTTCAAGGGTAGTTCTCTTCTTGGTTATGGCTCTATGTATTTGGATCACTCATAAAGGTCAAAATATCAATCTCAATCTCAAAAGAAACCCAGAGCTATTCTAGTATCTTTAACTTCTCCATCTACTTCTAGATCAACTTATGTATTCAATTTTTTTTTGAAAAATGTCTAAATAGAATTTTTCATATCAAACACCATTTGAAATGTCCTTACAAAGAAAAAAAATATATCTAGTATTCTCTAATTTGCAACCTTTCACAATTTATAATCAATCATAACCCAACAAAATAAATGCAAAAGTCCTTGATATATGGTTCCCCACTCCTTTCAATACATGTGTGATTTCATAGAAGGAAGGAAAAATTATAAAGGATTAGAAAGTAATCCATATCAAAATCACATGATGTAAAACATATTAATTGTTGGAATCAAGCAATACTAAGAGGGGGGGGGGGTGAATTAGTGTTGTGCAATTTGCAACTTTATTTTAATCTATTTTCTCAAGTACCTAAAGCATTCAATCAAAAGAAAGATGCATTAACATAGAACAATAAGCCACACCACTATAACACAAGGATTTTTACGTGGAAAACCGGTTAAGGGAAAAACCACAGTGGAGGTCAATCCACAATTTGAGTACTCAAAATATAAGTGATTTACAAAGGAGAATGCACTTGCATTCAGGCACATTTCCTAGAGCTCATTGCTCAAAATCAAGAAGGCTCACTACCTTACAAAGATTTGGATTAGAACAAAAGGTTGAACTGAGTAGGTAGTATTTATAAATGCTTGATTATAGTAGATCAGATTCTGGACCTTCTATCTGATTCTACACTTCACTCTTCTCTTCCTTAATTTGCTTCACAAAATCTTCTTCTGCTCAAATGAAAATTGCTTAATTGCTCTTCTAATATTCACACACACATATACACACATTGAATTCTTATA
Organism: Sequoia sempervirens; assembly: GCA_007258455.2. Taxonomy (NCBI): domain Eukaryota; kingdom Viridiplantae; phylum Streptophyta; class Pinopsida; order Cupressales; family Cupressaceae; genus Sequoia; species Sequoia sempervirens. The sequence continues at coordinate 65,391 of VDFB02105032.1, read as the reverse complement.
CATGCACCACAAAATGAATTAACCGATCTCATATATATATAACCACTACCAAAAATTCAATCGATATATGTTGACTTTGATAAAATAGAAAATATCTTCCATCTGTCAGCTCAAATCATGAAGAACATTTAATGCGCATCCACCAAAGTCGGCCATAGCATAGTTAGGACCCAAAACAAAATCTTCAACACAAAAATACTCCAAACAATTTTTCCTTAAACATTTGCAACACTCAACATTTTCTTAGTCGACCTTCATATACTGATGAGCAGAAAATCAAACAACCGAATCTCCTAACTCATACACCACTTGATACGACAACACAAAACTCGAGAATAACACATTTCATATATCCAACGACCTTCCCTAAGATCCACAACCAAAACTGTTAAAATAATAATGCAAACCACTTGAGGGATTCAACTCTAGCTGGATACTTTTTTCATCACTCTGTCTTCCAGTATGGTCAGATACTACAATGTGGGCTGGATTAATGACTCAGGTTGCCATAAATGACAACATTAGAAGCCATATGCCAACAATCTCCCCCTTTGGCATTAATGGCAACACTTAGTGAAAAATGACTAAGTGTCAAAACCTCAAAACTTCAAAATGCCAAAGTTAACAATACTTCAACAAAACTCAACAAAACTCCCCCTAAGATTGATAAGGAATTTTTCACTACTCTCTCTCCCCCTTTGACATCAATGAAAAAGATAATAAAATATTCTCTTTCTCCCCTTATGAAGTTATAACAAAAAACTTACTTGTGCAAAAATTGAAATCAAAAACTTGAAGGAATACACCTGCTAATTGAAGATAATTTTGTACTTTTCCTTCATCCCTGAAAGAAATTTCTTCCATGCTTCCACTGTGATCCCGGTGATTATGATCATGTTATTGTTTTCAGATGTCCGATTGATAATCTTGATGAGGGATTACATAATGGTGAAGGTATCTTCCAATACTTCTTCCTTCCTCAGTATCTCAATCAATTGTTCCAACCTACATTTGGTTATGTCCTTCACTATCCAAAAGGTGTCAACAATCCTATTCCTAGTGTTCTGAAAATTTGTATGCTTTGTCTACAATTCCTAAATATTTTTCCTGATTGCACTATCTTGATCCTGAGACATGTTAAAATTTTGACCAATACTGTTCAATTCTGATTCAATTTGTTCCAGCTTCTCCTTGTACTTGCTAATTGCATGGGGCCATTGAAGATAATAGTTATAAATGTTGTTTTTTGAGATTATGCATCATCTTAGTTCATTCATATGCTTTTTCAGCTTGGTAAGTGATAATCTGTACTGCTTCTTCAGGTGTAGAATCATTTATTCTTCTTCCTTATTTTGAGACTCATAAACCATGATTTCCTTGATACATTCAATCATCTCTTCTGGAAACTTATTCTGCAAACCTCCAATTTGATATGATTGTGCACAAAATGAGAACTTAGTATGCTTAAGATCATGTCCTCATATGAAGGTCTAATAGACCATATGTTTGCAATTTTCTGCATTCCATCTTCCTCATGAATAAGTTGCAATAGCTCTTCCTTGGTTAAATCGCCTTCTCCTTCACTTCCTTCTACCATTGCCTTTTCTTTTTCTGATTCAGTTGTTTCCAGTTCCTTTCCAAGGATGTCCTCAGATTCCTTATTAGATTCCTCATTTGGTATGTCCACAATCACTTGTTCTTTCCCTTTCACTTCAACTTTTAGAGTCTTGCATATTGGTGGAGTACTGATATCAATTTCTTTTGCTCTTTTCTTCTTTCTCTCCATCTCACCAGAGGAGGAACGAACTTCAGGTGTCCTTACTAGAATGGAAATACCAACTAATCCAAACTTCCTTAGCAAAACCTTAAAGAAACTTTCATACATTTGATCACAGTTTTCCAAATTGTTAGAGTATATGTAAATCTTCTTGCAAAATGGTTCACTCTCTTCCCACATTACATTGTTATTTAGACGCAAGCAATTCAGAAAATACATCACAAGGAATATAACCAAAGTACCAAACCTGAAAGGGTAACCTGTCTCCTTTTTCAATTGCACGTTCTCCATCAATTGATCTTTTAGTAATCTGCAAAGATCAAAATCCTGATCTTCCATTATCATCTTGTGTGAAATGTAAACAACACCTGCCGAAGTTGCACCTTCTTTGTTTTTGAAAAATATTTTGTAAGATATTCCATGCATAATGTACCTTGTCAATGAATCCTTAATTGTGGATATTATCAATGCCCTTTGATCTCTAGTTAATCTAGTTAGGGTTTCGACTTCTTTGTTTCAGATTGACTTCTTCCTCGACCCTTCCCCAACCTTGCATAACCTGGTTACAACTGTAATAACTCCTTTCAAGATATGATAGGGTTTATCAAGAGTCAAAATATCATCATTCGACCTGTTTAGAATAAACTCAATAATTTATGCATTTCCAAAATAGGGAAATTCACTCCAAATATCCAAGATTTTGTGTTTTTCTTCATTAAACCATTTCAATTCATTATATGACAACATGTTTCTTTCGGCTCTAATCTTTTCACTGCTATATTTATCTAGTTTTACCATTCCTTTGATTTTTTCAATTTTCCCTTCTGTACACATGTCTTAAAAATACCAAAGTTCTTAGACCACACACCAAGTTAAAATTTAAAAATGTAATTGAAATACCTGATTAGGTTTTCACCATCGAATTCTCTTCACACTTTCAAAATTTTGATGCAGAGCACTCTCCTACTTCTTTTTGTCGACACAAAGTGGCAAATGAGGGTTTCAAATTTATTTTTATAACTCGCACACCTAACTTTTATTGTAATAAATGCTTTTTCCCTAACACATCCAGATACCCTGTTTTCTTAGTCATAAAAAAAACTTCTGCAGACCTTCAACTCAGCACAATATCCTTTCCCAATTATTCCAACAACATCTGTAGATCATCAGTGCAACCACTGCACTCATTCATATCCCAATGTCAATTACCGGTAGGGGGTTTGAAGGATTTTCTTGACAGCTCCCCTAGGCCAAAGGCCTAAAACTAATTCCTAGAAGAATTACTAGAAGTAGGTTTTGGTGCTGGTTCAATAGAGGAACTCTTCTTCACCCATGTCTTCTTCATCTGGTCTCTTATTTCATCCACAAATACTTTCCCTTTTCCTTTATCATCTTTTTGCATATTTTTGCCTTTGTATATCAAACCTCTTCTATTTGTATTCTTGTTTCTACAAAATCTTGCAATGTGACCATAATTGTTGCAATTAAAACACACAAAATTTCCTTGTTCAGACCAGTTACTCCATTGATTTCTTCTTGATCTACACTGGTTAGCAATATGTCCAAATCTTTCACAGGTATAACATATAACACTCCTTTTATTAACAGAGTTGTTCAACACATTTCCACATTCAATTGACTTGTGACCAAACTTATTGAAATTGAAACACCGATCGGAAAATAAATCACTTGATTTCATTTTACTTCTAAATTGAACAACCATATGACCAAAATTATTGCAAGCAAAACAATATCCATTAAACTTTTGAGCATTAGGTTGTCTTACCAGAATCCTTTTTGCTTTGTTCATTTAATTATTTTGCTTGAAATTCCTTTGTCCAGATTTGGAACTTTCTCCTTCATAACTAAGGCCTCGCTTTTCATTTCCATTCTTCTTTCCTTGAGTCAACTCATCAAGCTAGTTGTGCTAATCTTGAAATTCTCCTTGTATTCATTTGCAATAGCAAGTTCATCTCTGAGAATAATAATCTTTTTTTCAAGCTCTTCTTCATTGTTTCTAGATTGTTGCACTTCAATCTCCAACTAAATGAATTCTCCATTAATTCTATTGCATTTGTCAGATCTCTCTTTCAGGTACTGGACAATATTTTCCTCAATATTTTCCTAATCCTTCTTTCTTTCTTCAATTTCCTTAGTCATCTTCATCACCATAGATTCCATCTCATGATTTAGGGTAGCATTGTCTCTAGCAAGCTTTTCACATTCTTTAGTTATCTCCTTCAAGGTTTGATTCAGGTGAACATCATCCATGCTTTTACTCTCTTTCTGCTTAATCTGATCACATAGATCCTTTCTCTTCTCCCTAGACTTAATAATCCGATCCTTCAACTTCTGAATGAATTTATCAGCATCCTTAATATTTTCTTTCAATTCCTAGACTTCTGCTTTAGACTGATCAAGATCACCAAGTGCCACCAAAATTTGTTGTTGAAGACTACTAGAGTCCATTACATTCCAAATCCACCTCAAGCTATAAAACTCCTTTCAAGGAACTTATCTCTAATACCAATTGTTGGGCTCAAACAACACTGAGAGGGGGGGTGAATCAGTGTTCTATAATTTGCAACTTTATTAATCTATTTTCTCAAGTGCCTAAAACATTCAATCAAAAGAAAGATGTATGAACATAGAAAAATAAGACAAAACACCATAACAAAATGATTTTTATGTGGAAACCCGGTTAAGGGAAAAACCATGATGGAGGTCAATCCACAATTTGAGTACTCAAAATATAAGTGTTTTACAAAAGAGAATGCACTCAAGCATTTAGGTACACTGCCTAGAGCTCACTGCTCAAAATCAAGAAGGTTGGCTTCCTTACAAATATTTGGATTACAACAAAAGGTTGAACTAATTAGATAGTATCTATAAATTTCTGATTATAGTTCCGGTTAAGTGCATAGATCAGATTTTGGACCTTTTGTTTGATTCTGCACTTCGCTTTGCTCTTCCTTAATTCACTTCACGAAATCTTCTTCTTCTCAAATGAAAATCTCTTAACTTCTCTTTTGATAATCGTACACACATCTACACACATTAAGTTCTCACACTTGAACCACAAAATGAATTAACCAATCTCATATATATATCCGCTACCAAGAATTCAATCGTTATATGTTGGCTTCAATAAAATAGAAAATATCTTCCATCTGTTGGCTCAAATCATGAACAACATTTAATGTGCATCCACCAAAGTCAGCCATAGCATAGTTAGGACCCAAAAAAAAATCTTCAACACAAAAATACTCCAAAAAATTTCACCTTAAACATTCACAACATTCAACATTCGCTTAGTCGGCCTTCATATACCGATGAACAAAAAATTGAACAATCAGATCTCCTAACTCATACACCACTTGATGCGACAACACAAAACTCAAGAATAACACATTTCATATATCCAATGACCTTCCCTAAGATCCACAACCAAAACTGTTAAACTGATAATGCAAACCACTTGACGGATTCAACTCCAGCCGGATACACTCTTCATCACTCTGTCTTCTAGTATGGTCAGATACTGCAATGTGGACTGGATCAATGACTTAGGATGCCATCAATGACAACAATTAATGGTGTGCATGCCAAAATAATAATGAGCTTGAACAAGAAAATAACTTTAATGAATTCCCTTACGTTTTATGTTAAGAGAGTTTATAATAGAAAGGTCAAATTTCAACTTTGAAATAAAGGGAGCATGATATAAGAGAATCTCAAGAATCAATAATTAGTATCAATAATAAATAAATAAAATTCAATTTTGAATTGTTTTGGTTTAATCCTAGACTTCTATGTGAAGAATGTAATCAATTCATTTTAAATAATTAAATTCAATTTTTTTTCCCCTTAATTGGATGTTCCCATTTGGTTGGTATCTTAGGAGATCCCATTTGAAACTTCTTTCCATGGTTATGACATCTAATGCAAGACAAAGGTTCACAATATCTCATTATTTTGTCAACTGTTGTGTATTTAGATATCAATTATCATGTAGTTTGGGATGCTTCACTTGGTAGGAATATTGGAGAGACTCTCTTGCCCTTTGTAACATGATTATTAATAGGTTTGACAACTCTTCATTGAGGGGTTATGTGTCATAACATTTATGATATGCAAGTGTGTTTATGAAGCATTGTAGAGGAGTTACTCAAAATTTTAATCTTTTTCATTCTCCTTAAAAAATCAAGCACTATATTTTCATTTGGGTGTATGCTTGGAAAAATAATATTTTTTTATTAAATTTGTTTGAAATAGCAATCCAAAAGGTATTTTTAGTTAGTTATGAATTGAAACTTTGACTAGGTTTTGAATCTTGATTTTTTGTAGGCATCTAAGTTGATGAAGAGTCAATATAATTTTACCTTGAATGCTCTTTTAAATTTGGGTTCTGAATTTAATAGGTTATTTTTTAAATATTTCCTCGAAAATGAAGAAACCTTAGTTTCCAAGATAGTGGCAAGGTGCAAGAAGGAGATACAGTGTTTTTATTTTCTTGTAGGCCATACAAAGATCAAAGCAGAGAATTAAGGAATACCCTTAAGAGAGGAGACTAAGGAGAGATCACCATTTAAGTAGACTGTTATGGTTTTGTAGGATTGAAAACTAATTTTTGTAAGGGGAAACTCTATCAAAATTTCTCCATAATTGAATTATAGAGTATTTTATTTCAATATTGGGGATTTAATTTGATGTTGGGATGTATTTTATGATTGTAAGATCATAAATAATATGTTCAATGATTATATATGGGTTTGGTCATTGTGAGAGTGTTTTAGATATGGTACAAGCATGAAAAACTTAGTTTAGTTCTTTTCAAATTGAGGAATAAAATATTATAATTTGTATATGTTGTTGGATTCTAAAATAAAAAAATGAACTATTATATCATATTTCAATCTAAAAATTGGTGTCTTTTCTTTATGAATAATTTCATTTAACCTTTCAAATTAACTAGAAAATATAATAGTATAATATTCACAAAAAAATTGATAGTAAAAAAGGAACACCTTCAAGGTCTAAGTGAAATGAGCATACGTAGAAAGATGGGGGACCAAAAAATGGCTACAACTACTTTGTGGTCAATACAAGACATAATGTTAGTGCATTGTAATACAATCATATTATGGATTGGTAGTGATTGATTCTAGGCTAATCACTATTGAGTGATAAATTGAGCATAGTATAACATGCTTGTGTTATATATGTGATAAAAATAAAAATCACAAGTCAAGCTCATTTGTGCCTAAGACACTTTCTCTCCAATACAAAAACTAAGAAAATAATAAAATGAGTGTATTTTTGAGTCAATTCAATCCAACATGGTATCCACAAGGTTGGGGAGGTAGGTTTTTTATGTTTTAATTATGTGTATATTAAAATGAGTATCAATTTTGTAATTATTTTGATTTAGTACTTTGCAATTTTTAATAATTAAAAATCCTTTAAGCCCTAATTCATCTAATGAAAAAATCCTAGAAAAAGGTAGGAAAAACTAAACCCTTAGAAAACTCTCTCATCTATTCTTCAACGTCCTCCTCAAACATAAAAAAAACTTAATAAGTGAAAAAAAAAACTCTAGAAGAATTGGTTTATAGATTGAAAATTAAATTCACATTGGACAACCCTCATTGCCTCATTGCAATCTATTTTCTCTCATATAGATCATGTGTGTGGCCAAATAAACATGTGTTCCAATAAAATAGTGGAAGCCAATAGTTTTGAAAGAGAATAACATTTTAAAATTTAATTTATGTGCATTGTTCATTGACCCAAGAACCAATGCACCTATGCATGCAAGTTGCAAGAGGTTCCCTATTCATTGGTTCCAACACAAAGGAATACGGAACAATTTTTGGTAAGGGCGGTGGAATTTTTTTTACCATCCTCCATGTAACAATATTGAGGTCCCACAATATTTTTTGATGAAACTCTATTGTGAGATTTTCCTTAATGATATTATAAATTATTTGATATGCAAGACTTCCAAGGTAGAGGCAAATGATTTGTATATGATAGGGAGGGGGTATACCATGCTGAACAGTAGACATGTAGACCCCTATATAGGCTAGAAATTTAGCACATCATGGTTCTTTCCATTGTGAAGGAGAGTGTTGAGGTGGAGACTTTATAGTCCACTAACTCCCTCATAGAAATATTGTTACATAATATCAAACCTTTTGAACAAGGTCATAAGGATGAGGCTCCCAAGTCTCAACAATCACGTCATCTTTTTGGCAATCATAGATGTATCTACAATTATGGGTTTAAGGATGCTAAGGATACATAGGGCCAAGAGTAGGAAACATCCATATTGGATGATATGGTGTTCATAAATGAGTTCTTGGATAGAAAATTTAGCATTGAATGATAGGTAATTTTCAATAAGGTTATGTAATTTATTATAATTCCTTTTAAAATATAAGATTAACTATAATCATTTATTATTAATGAAAATTAATGTAAAAAGGTATATACATTAAAATTCTAGTGTCAAAGTGGTCATCCTATATATTTAATCCTTTAGCTCTTGATTATGTGGTCATGTGTCAAGTACATATGTATGCAATTTTTAAATAAATAGTAAATATAATACATGCACTTTTTCTTATATGTTCATGATAATCTTAAAATTCACATTTAATGATGAATAGGTGGATGTTAGACCTTAAACATTAGGACCTAACAATGAGAGTGACCGTATGGTAAGTTTCACTTAGAAGGTAATTTTTATTATTTTTAATCATTATTAACTTTGTAAATAATGTCAAGTAGATTTTGGTAAAATAACATTGTTCTATTTTCAATAGATAAAATCAATTCAAATTCCTCTTGATATTCATGGCACAATGGAGGTAGGCATTGCTATAGAATTTTTTTCTTCAATTCCTTCGACAAAGGTATGAGCCAAATTAATAAATTTCTTTATACTTCTTGTGTTATCCCAATGACCATTTTAAATTTAAATTATGTTCATCTTTAGTCTAATTTTATCTTGATACTTGTCACAAGGAATCACAAATCTAGTTCTTAAACCTATTCCCTTAGATGAATGAAGAGAAGTAGTGAACAATGGAGCCAAATTATCATCCTGGGATAAATGACTATTCACTATTATATCATTTAATATTTTATTTTTCTATATATATATATATATATACAGTATTAGGTGGAGATCCAAAAAATATTATATAAGATGTTAAGTTAGTGGATTTGAAAGAAATAGAAATTGGTTGGTTCTCCATCATCTTGACAAATAAAGAGTTGTTGAATCATCCATCTTAATCCACATAACTAACTATATTATGGCTTTGTTGTATTCCTATATGGATTATTTGTATGTCTTTATGTCTTTCTTGTACATATATTTTGTTTTACAAACATATATAACAATGTATAGGTCTATATGGATTTGTTGTGAATACATGGTTGTTGAATATGTTAGGATTTAGTGTTGTACACCATTACATAAAATGATTTATTATAATTGTTGTATTTAAATAATTATTTAGCTATGGTACATCTAAGATATGTGGTTAGCTACAATAGGTAATTATTTGGGGCCACTTGTAAATTTTTATTGTTACATTGGGTTAATTATTTTATATTTGGAATAATTAATTAATATTTAGGGACATATATTTAATAATTTATAAATGTAGTACACAATATTAAATGAGGGTTTAATATTTTTGAGTTCTCATGGTTCTATTTTACCACTATTTTTTAAAATTTGTGTGAACTTGATTCTATATGGTTGTAAGGTTGGCTGGGTGAGTGGGTTGTCATAGAATTGAGTCTTTCTAAGGAGTGCATGTGTGAATCATGGCATGGGAAGTGTGGTTTAATGCTTGGACACATTGATAATACATTGGATAGGCTTGATGTTTCAAAAATATTCATTATAACTTTGTATGTGCATGTAATTTTTTATTGTTGAATAATAGATGGAGTTTGGATGCTTTTAGATGGTGGATTTCTCCCTCTTAATGGTTTTCCTAAGGAATATCTTGTGTTATCTTTTGGATTTTCTATTTAATCTTTTCATATGATTATTTTGTAAGCTTATATGCAAGCTTTTATCTCATGAGGGCATGGACTTGAAATGGATTTAACATTGTGGGTACTATGCATTATGTCCTAACATATTCAACATATTATATGTCTATATGCTTTTTTAATGAATACATCTAGTTTTTCATTAACATGCTTAGGGTGAAATGAGCTAGATAGAGGAGGGGTAGATGAATTTTTTATTTATATGTTCAAGGTGGAATTTTAAACACTATACAGTTTGGAGGAGTCTTTGGGGTTTTGAATGTTGTCTAGAGTAGGTGAACCATAGGGGGCCTAGGTTTTTCTATTTTTTCCCTATAGTGTCTAGCCTAAAAGGGGATTGAAGGCCCCCCTTAAAAATTGTCTAAATTAAATGTGTTCTCCTCTTGAATTATTTAGTCCCTTGTTGATGGAGAAGAAAAATAGGGGAGGGAAATCTTCCTCTAGAGGTCATACATTCAAATGTGGTTTATAAGTTGGGAATTTAGATAATGAGGAATGAGTTTTTTTAGTGAATGTGAAAATATTTCTCTTAATACACTATTCATTGGATAATTCAATTTTTTTTTTTAAGAGATAATCAATAATATATTTATAATACCAAGGCATGGAATATAGGATGTTATGAATGAAAACACTAAATGAAGAAAAGATGCATCCAATAATCATTTAAAAAAGTTCCAAAATTGATCTAAGCTAAGGGAGTGTGATGAGAAAGACATGTGTCCTCATGGAATTGATTACATAACCTAAATGGTTTAGAGACACTAAAAGGGGTTGCAATGTCCCAATGGGGCAACAATCCTAAAATATTGCAACAAATAAAAATGCATGAATATATATATATATGTACATGAAAATAGAGAGTAAAAAATAAAACTATAGACAAGAGAAGGGAGACGGAAACAAAATAATACATCATAATCTATGACACATGGCAACACCTTTCTTAGGTATAGGGTCGAAGGTACATACACTTAGTTAGAATTAGAAAGGTGATACCAAACATGTCAAATTTAAAAATTTCTCCTCAAGATATGGTGATAAAATAAGTATTGTGCTACATAGTTTCTCAAAATTGGAATGAAAAATAATTTAAGCATATGCTTGTCCCACTTTGTTGTTTAACGTTTCTCAAGCTAATTGATAGTTAACCAACTATTAAGTGTTAGGCTATTTCCCCATCCTTTGGAACTGGATAATATTTGATTTACATAATAGCCAACCTACAACATTGTTGCAATTAATGTCATCACCAACATAAGTGTACACAATGAAAGAAAATCTAACATAAGTAATATGAGACTATGATAGAGATGTGAGATTTTAGATAGCTAGAATGAGGCCCTACCCATGATTTTATCCTTGAATATTTTATATGTTTGAGGGTTTTCGTTTATAGATGCAGCCTATATGTATTAGTTTCCTACTCATGGGGTGATCCCACAATAGTGGTTTACAATTTTTGGCCGAAATGGACACTAAAATAATTTTTTTAACTAAATCTTCACATTTGGGCACCTATAGCGGCTAAATTGTGAGGAATTTGAAGATGATGCAAACTAGAGTCTCGTCACATTTTGTCTGTAGTTTCTAAAAATATTTTTTTCAAAATTTTTGGAATAAGATTGCACTTCTTTTTCCATCTCCCACGAAAACTATTTTTTTTTTTTTAGAAAACAACATTTTTAAAAAGTGACGCACATCGTATAATGCATAACCTTTTTTCCATGAAGGATAAAATTTAAATTCTTTTGAATTTAGATTTGTAACTCCAATATCTAGTGCTTCTACTTGGTTAGATAGTTTTTTATTCAATATTTTTTCTTTAATCAAGTTTTGAAGTCAAACCAATTATAATTCAGACATAGTACGACCGTATAACGCGTAACTTTTTTTTGTATATATCGAATTTTAATTTTTTTTGTTGGATCAAGGACTTCAATATCTAGTGCACTCATACTTTTTAATTTTTTGTTTTGATAATCTGCTATTTTGCCACATGTGCAGAACAAAGACCTTCATTTTTGATGAAAAACCTATGTTTAATAAAACTAAAAAAACAAATACATAATAAAACCAAAACATATGAAAATTATATTTGTTGGATAGCTCGTTCTGAGGAATACCTGATTCTACTTGGGTTCATGAAGTTTCCTCCATTTTCATCCTCAACCCGAGCTTCGAAGGGAATTTTTTTTTGTTTTTTTGTGCTAGAGAACAGGGAGGTGGAAAAAGGGGGGTTCGCTAGAACCAAGGGGTTCTAGTGAACCCCTAGGGGTTCGAGCGAACTAGGGTTTATTCAAACCCCCTTTCAAAAAGGGGTTTTGATTGTTTTTTTTGTGGGATGGGGTCCACCTTGCATTTAATTAGTTCGCACGAACCATGGATCATTCAAACCCTTTTTGGTTCGCTCGAACCAAAGGGTTCATTCGAACCCAAAAAACCAACATTTTTGGTATGGGGTCATTTTTTGCCACTTTTCCTTCCTCACTCAAATTGTAAACCACTTTTGTGTGTTTACCCTCATTTTACTGTACATCTAAAACCTGATGGTGCTAATAATCACATTTATAAGGCTATTATCAATAAATGAAAGACCATTGACTTCATTAATAGAATCCAAGACCCATGAACAATGTAAAAGACCAAAACTTCACAAAAGAGATATGAATTTTGAAACAACTAATGTAATTTAGGCTCTAGAATTGATATAACTATGACTAAGATGTACATGAACAAGATGAAAAATATAATTTGACAAATTAATGATCCTAAATAGCCTAGGATGATGTACCTAAATGCAAGTTGATGGGATAGAAATTTAACATTCAAATTTCAAGAAATTGGCCTATGAAGTAGGAGATTTAAAATTTAACTAAGAAGTAACAATATGTAGATGCAATCCATCTAATGTTCATAGGACCACAAATAGGGCCTAATCTAGGGAATGCAAGGCTTAATTAAATGGACTTGTAAAATTCCAAGGTGATGGATAAAGTAGATCTAAGTGATAAGTTCTAGGTTAGGGTCGGTTAATATACCAAATGGTACAAGTTAAGTGATAAGACCACACATATATATAACATATACCAAAGTGGCATAAATCAAAGATGGAAATATGAAGGATATAACATTATATCTCTTACACTTATATAGCATTATAATTATAAATGTATACATATAACAAAATCATGAAATATCAAAATATAATAAACTATGCGAGCCTCACATTTGTGGTTAAATAAATTCAATCAATGTTTGAGGAATTTTATCAACATCAAATTGATATGAAAAAGAGAATGTACCTTGAACTTTGGGATTCAATTTTCTACTTAAACAATGTTGTCTTTTCAACTTCACACTCCTCCAAAAAAAAAAGTTTGTCAACTTCCTTCGATTTTAAATATGCTAAGGTATGTTTAATTTATTTTTAGTGTCTTATTTTTTTATTTGAAATCTATTTATAGTATTTTTAAGAGATAAAGGGGGGAAGAGAGAGAGAGAGAGAAGTAAGGAGATATATAGAGAGATAGGAAGATCGAGATGGTGACGGAGATGGAGAGAGGGAGAGAGAGATGAGGGGGATAGAGAGAGATAGAGAGGGATGGGGAGAGAGCTAGAGAGAGAGAGATATGGATAAAAAAGAGATAGAGAGGAGTGAGAGGGAGATAGAGAGAAATAGAGAGAGGAGAGATGGAGTGAATGAGGTAGAGATAAGGATATATAGATAGGCAGGGGGAGAGATAAGGAGGGAAAGAGAGAAAAAATAAGGTGATAGGGCCAAGTAATAGAGAAAGGGAGAGATATATAGGGGAAAGGTAGAGATAAAGATAGAGATAGAGATAGGGAGGGAGAAACATGGACCCTATTTTCAGTAACTCTCTCTCTCTCTATGCCTCTCTCTCTCCCTCACTATTAACTTCTTTCCCAACATTTACAAGTACATCTGACATGCCATTTAGTTGTACTAATTGGTAAGTTGGAAATTATAGAGAGAGCACCAATGAAGGAAGTCACTTGGAAATTACATAGGACGTCATTTTTCATCAAGCATGTATACTAAGTTACAATGTTTTTGTTTGTTGGACTCCCTCAAGATTGACCTTCTATATATATTATTTCACTTCTCTTGTTTGCACTTGTTTATCACCTTTGGGAAACATAAATTCCACTATGTCAATGTTTCACTTATACCCTTACTTACTTTGCTTGAGTTTCATATACAACAAAATGACTTGCGTAGATATTATTTGATTATATGTTCTTGAATTTTGATATATTATGAGGTCAAGTTGTCTCAAGGCCCATAAAACCTCACACCCATCTAATGAATTTTTGGTGTTTATAATCACATACTAAAATGAATTAACAATAGATTTGATTTTCTATATCTGCATTATTTACAAATTTAATTATTAAATTAAAAAGGAGTAGTATTTCTATAATTATAAAATAATTTTAAAAATATAATAAAAATCTCGTTAAAAAACTTAAGAACATAAATATATAATCTTATTAAAAATTATAAAATATCTCAAAAAGATTAAATAAATATCTTAGAAATTAAGATTAAAGTTAAAAAATATTTTTTCTACTTGTAATAGCTCAAATTTGAATAGAATAGAAATAATTATAAATTGAACTACTTCTAGTAGCTTTTATTATTATTTTAATTTGACAAATAGACATAAATAATTCTAATAATTTTAAATTTAAATCTAAATTAAAAAATAAAATAGAGAAAAAAAAATGCAAAGTCAAAATATATATAATCTAAATGTTAATAAAAATAATAATTTCAAGATTTCAAATTTAAGAATAAAGTAAGCCTGTTAAATTAATAAATAACTAAATAAAAATAATTCTAATTATTTTGTTTATTTAATTATATAGACTCACTATCACTACTAATAAATAAAGAAAAGTCAGCCTTAATAAATAAATAATTTTATAAAATTTTAAAAATATATTTAATAAGTTAGATTATGTAAAATTAACATAGCCTATATAATAATAAATAAATAAATTTAATTTAAATAATAAATTTAGTTTCATTTTTAATGCATTCATCCAAATTTGAAATAACTTTTTTACATTTTAGACTTTATTCTATACACATTCAAAAAAGACTTCATTTTGATTAATTTCCAAAAGAAAAGGTGGGAGCATGCTTTATTTTTTACTTTTTAGGATGTGTCCACTTTGAAAATGAGTAAATTCATTAAAAATTTAGCAAAAAAATAGGCTTAAACTACATGATGTTAGACAGTTTTCCACAAAAGTAATTTTTGAAACACTAAAAAAAGTTAACAATTCAGGGGGAGCACACTAGGCACTATGCTATATTTTTCTAGCAAAATTAGAAGCACTTTGTGTGCTCCCCTATTTGAATGGAATATTCTCCACAATTTTAAAAAAATGATTAGAAAGTAGATTAAGATCACTATGATTCATGTTCTTGACACATCTTCAAAATTTGAGCATAACTATATTTAATTTTTCATCCAAGATCAATTTTACTTTTTTCCAAAAAAAAATGGCCACTTAAGACCCCCTTTTGGTACCCCACTTCCATGCACATACTCAAAACTATAATTATTGTTGTAATTTTGATAGGATATGGCCTCGCCAAAAGCTAAAATCTAGATGAAGATGTTTCTTTTGAGGCATTCAAATTTAGTGATGAATCATCTTGAGTTTTACGTGCATGTCTAAATAGTTTTTCTATGGCTCTTCTATTTTTTGTGAGAATTATGTTTACATATGTCTAATGTAAAAGCATCTTGGAGTTCAACAACTAGCATCAATGAAATTTTTTTGTCACAATTTTAAATTTTTGTGGTCCAAATAGGCTATATTCCAATATAAAGGAGTCAATGTCTACATTTAAAATATTTAAATTCAAATAGTTTCCCTCTTACTTGGATGTTCATATTTAATTGATATGATTGGAGATCCCATTTGACACCTATTTATAAGACATGGCATCTAATGAAAGATGAAGATATAATTTTTTTCATAATTTTATTTGATTACATTACATGCTTGTAACTAAATGGATCTCTATCATATTTTTGTAATGGAGTGGAATGCACACTTCACATTGAGTATATTTGCATGATTGTATCAAATGTGGCATATCAGATTTTATAATTGAGCAAAGTAAATTATTCATACCACTTTCTATACAATTAAAAAATTTAACCTTCTTGCTCTCTCTACATCTTACTCTTCATAGAAAATTAAAATTAATTATTAATTGGAATTATTACACTTCTATGACAAAAGTTTTCCATTGCATATATTTTCTCTATTTCATAGATTCTTATGGAGCACTCATGTGCTAAAGAGAGGATATCAAGAATTCAAGATTAGTCAATTACTTTACATGTAGGTTGAGAATGTTCCTATACTTTGAAATACATGTTCATTTTAGATTTTCATAAGGTGGGAGAAAATTTTAATGATAAAATTAGTATACTCATGTTATTTTCCATTTAATTTTGGGCCCACCTTGATGAACTTAAATCAATGCAATTACATATTGACAATTGGCATCATCTTGTGTTAGGTTTGGCTCATGTCTTGATCTCTATTAACCCTTGCACTTTCATTGATGCACACTTATATACTTTGACTACATGCCTCGAGTTTACCATTATGTTGCCTAGGTTCATTTCCAAGTTGTGGGGGATTAACCCCACAACATGTGAAAATGAATCTCAAATTCAACAATTTCAATCTAAATTCCATAATCCTCATTCCTTCTTACTATTGATTATGAGTCAATGTAACTTCAAAAGATTTTGAAACTATACAAACTTTGATATGACAAATCCAATAGATCAAAAAAAAAAAAAAATTAAATAATAACAAACTAACTAAACATAACATCAATAATACTTTTACATAATCAATTCTAAAACTAATTCACCTAACCCTTAACAATAACTTAAAAATTATTATAAATATCCGCCATACTTTTATTAATTTAATTGTTTACTTATTAATTATATTTATAATATAAATTATTTGTGTAAAGCCACTTATTTCTTTGAAAAATAAACACTAAAATTTATGGTAAAAAAATCTTCAATTCTTTTGAAGAATTCTTGCCAAAGACGGTAGTCTAATGAAAGGGCTTGAATAATCGGTTAACATGACTTGGCCCACTGAATAGGAAGCTCCCTAGAACCCAACGACTGGAAGAAGCATACCAACACAACCCTATTAAACAGATCAGGGGCTTATGTTCAAACCAATTCTCGTCTCTGCTTCAACAAATTCCTCCATTTTTTAAGACCTGCATCAAGTTCAGCACAGTGTATACACAAAATCGATTTTCTTAACCAACAATGGAAGCCCCTTTTATTACTCTTGCTGTATTTTTCATAGGCCCACTTCTAAACGGAGTAAGCGCGGTGTGCCAGGCTGTTTCACTTACTGGGCAAGTTGCAAGCGTTGTAAGTACGGGGTGTCAGGTTGCTGGAATCGCCGGCCAAGCTGGTGCAGTTGCTACGGTTGCTGGAAGTACGGCGTTCCAGGCTGCGGCGTCTGCTGCACCGTTTGTTGGAGGTGCTGCGGAGATTGCTGCGCAGAAAATTGCTAAAGATACCACCAAGAGTGCTGCACAGGAATCTGGAGGGTGCTGCAGTTGTTGCTGCATTATGTAACTTGTCGATAGGCATCTTATGTGGACTTTCATGCCCAAAATTCAGTCCTTACAAATTGTCTCTGTTTAGTTTCATTTGTGGTTTTTTCAAATTTCTACTTGAGGATACCTCGATTCCACTTATTCAGAAGAAAATTATTAAAGTAATATGTCTCTAAGAGACGCCATTAATTCTTCAAGATGTCGTGATGTCGTTTTCCTACTTATATATATATATATAATCTGGTTCTAGGAAAATTCATCGTGAGTAATTTACCGTTGGAAAATTCACCACCAACAATTCATCGCAGGAAAATGACAAATTTACCTTAACGAAAATTCACCACTGGTAAATAAAGAGTAAGAAAGTTCAGACAGTTACAATCCAAAAATCTTAGTACTAATTGATCATAGACTTTGAAAACCTTATGCTATAATTTCACCCAAGAATACTTCCCTTTTTTTTTCATTGTATAACCCAATTTTTTTTTTAAGAGTATAAGCCACTTTTTTTATTAATCTTTTGTAATAGATTTTTTCCTTTTATTATCTTTCAAGTTAGAGTTAGAAACAATTTCATTTTTCACTAATTGGAATGAGGATTTGCACCAATTCTGATTATCAAGTCTCTAATACGTGTAATTGTTTGAAGTTAGTGTAAGGATAATTATAGACTTGTGGTCTCATCTATTTCAATATCTTACTATGGCAATGGCTTTGGACATAGTTTGTACATAGTAAATGGCTTTGCACATATTTTGTGCATCAATCATTCATAAAGGATCAATGTATACCTTTGAAACAAACAGTATGGACTTCTAGAAAAGAATATATTTACTTTTTAAATATCTAATATTAATTATTTTTCATTTATTTAATTAATATAATTTTTTTTTTATTAGCTTGATCGAATTCAAAACCTTTTAGAATTCCACATAGTTATTATTTTTAAGGATACAATTTCTTTCATTTTTTTGATGCATTATAAAACCAATAAGATATGATTATATATATATTTTTTAAAATTTTAATCTTTTGTAAGGTTTGTGGTTAGAAATTATATTACATGAAATTGTATTCAATGATATAATTCATGTTTCTTTCTTATCTAATAGCCCTCTTTCCATTTATCAAATCATGCATAGAAGAATAGGGAAAATAGTTGAGTTCACACCAAATTCAAAGATCATCTAAAATTTGTAAAGCAAAGACATCATTGCTACATGACATGTTGATCATGATTATTTACATTATATTCTTCATTTTGCTTTAGTTGTATTGACTTTGATAATGGTTTGAGTATAGATGATATTGATACATTAAACATGCTAAAGTACATAAATTTTGGTTATTTGAACCTTGGATTTCTATCCTCTTCGTTGGTTCCTACGCCTTGTACTGATATCATATCTCCTTCACCTCCTACTTCTTTAGAATTGAGTGTTCCTACATCTTTGGTTTCTCATGATTAAGGGCAACAAGATCTTCACATTTGTGTTTTTGATACACTTGATCAAGATGATTACTTGACAGACATATTAGACTTGTTTAGTGAATATCATTTTGTAGAATTGGTAGACACTTTTGATGAAAACTAAATCAACACTATTGTCACCATATTTATATCTTTGGATCATGTTCTACATCAACATTGACATAGAGCATTTGAGCAACTTTTACAGATCTTCTTATTATCTTTGGATCTTGTGCATCATTTAAAGACTTAATATTCTTCTCACGTGGGAAGATTTCATGCACCTATCTACAATTTTCTTTCTTCCATGGGGGATAAATTTTGTTTGACATTCAGGGATCACACTCTATATTGTTCTTTGAGCATCGCTTAACATCGTAGAATCTATCATCTTTTAGAGGGCTCTATAGTCTCTCTTTATCTCTACTACAGGGGGAAATATTTCTTGTACTTATGTGATATAAGTAGTTCTTGGGGGGTCATGCTGAATTTCCTTCATTTTATCTTCTATCTTCTTCACTTGTGAAATTTATTCGTACCATTTCTCTTGTGGAGAGGGATTTTTCCAAAGGGTTTTTCTCCTTTATTTTATTTATGAAAAAATTGTTTGTACTTGGGTAACTAGCACATGGCAATGTAGTTGGGACCCATCATCATTGTATTTATCCTTCCTAAGTTGCACTTAAGTGGGGTGTTAGTGTAAATAGGATCATTTCACATCTAGGTAGCTAACCACTCTTTCTAAGTTGACCCATTCACACTTGTTAACTATCCACCAAGGGGCATTATATTTGTTGTCTCACTTCATGTGGTTGAGATACTTGTACTCACCTCTTGAGACAACTATCTCATGCACACTTGACACATGCTCTCACACTTTTCATATGATCTAGCATTTTTTGCATATTTGGAGGGGTAGGCAGATGTATAGTCCTACCTTCCTAAATCCTCTACCCTACTTTTACATATAAGACACTCATTGTATATTTTACACACTCTCATTTTATTTAATAGAAATTATGTTTGTGTTTGCTTATTGAAGATATCATTCAATTTTCATTTAGATCTTGGCTACTCCGACAATACTCCATTTCATGTTCATTGCACATAGGTTCAATAACAACAAACACATGTCCTAAAAAAGATTACTAGTTCAATGAAGTAGGAGGTGATATAATTCTAACAAATATGTGCATGCATAATATAGATCACTAATTTTTTTAATGAAACTAGATCTTGTAAATGTGCCTTATTGTACAAATTCTAAAACATGATCATAGTCATTTGAGGCTAACAATTGGCTATCCTCTTCAAACTTTATGTAATGTCATGATCATGTGTTTGTATAGGTGCTAGGGGTCTATGTTACCATTCTTCAATCCATTTTTTATTTACACATGCTTCATAATCACCTCTAATATAAAATTTACATAAATATGCAAGCTCCCTACTTCAAATAGTGCATGCACTTGCATTTTAACTCACATGAATACCATTTTGTTGATCCACTAATTATCTCAAATTTATGTCAAGTTAGAATATCATATTCTTCAACCAACTAAAAGAACCACCAATTTTTTGAGTTTTCATGAGATCTTATAGATAATTTTTGCATTGCACCAATCCACAACTATATGAGCATCTTTCAATCAAAACCGCATTAAAAAAATTGTTGCTCCCTAATAAGATTTTTTTCATACATATTGGACAACTCCAAAATTCTCTCCTAAATGCTATACCCAACCTAAAATAAAATCCATATGTTGAACATTCTTTTCTTTATAGTTCCTACATAATCAATAAAATATTTAAGAACTTGAATTGTCATATATAATTATCTAACCATATGAAATGTCCTAACAACATAATTTATCTTTCCTTTCAACTGTCATAAAATATTCTAATGTTAACCTAACCCTACCATAATACTATTTCTAACATCTATATTCTAACCTCAACTGTAACCCCAGCACCACTTTGAACTCTTCTCTATTTATAACCACATTTCTAACCCTAATCCTAATTAAAACCTTATCTCTATAAATTAAATCTTTGTGGACCAGTTGTTACGTGATGTTATCTCTGAGTTGTCAAACCATATACGCAGATACTTGGAAAATAACGGAGGAGGACAGCATACAAGTCAAGTGGGAAGCTTATTCATTCATTTCGTGTTGAATGGTTTGCCATTTCTGACCATAAATTAAATCTGCATGGACCATCTGTTACGTGTGGTTATCTCTGAATTGTCAAATTGAGTACAGGCGTATACTGGGAAACTAATGGACGGGGAAAGTGTACAAGTCAAAACTAACAGTCTGAAGAAGCTGCCGTAGAATTCGCGTTATAGGAAGCTGCCTAGAAGCACAACCACCCAACCTCTAGTGAAGGCAGCCCAATATAAAAAAGGCATCATCAAGGGGATTCAGCACAACATGCACAACATCAATAGCCATTCTCTTATCTGCAGATTCAGCACAATGATCGGAGCCCTTCTAGGTGGACTAAGTACGTTGTGCCAGGCTGCTGGACTTGTTGGCAATGTTGCTGGAGTTGTTAGCAATGTTGCCTCAGTTACCTCTGCTCTAGGTTCGGTGGGGCAGGTTGCTACCGCAGTCAACTCAGTTACTGGGACTGCGGCGTTCGTGGGTGGTACGATGGCTGGTGGACTCGCTGCAGGCGCTGGTGCTAAATGTTGTGAAAAGAAAAAATTTCAAAATTGATATTGTTAGTCAATTTAGTAATGTCTTTAGTTAAGTGTTATACTTATTTATAATTTGGATGCTATATTTTCTAATAATTTAGATGGTCAATTTGGATGGTTATATTTGTAAGGATTTAAAATAATTATAGTTACAATTATTTATAAATTTATAAATCTGGATGGTTATGTTTTATAAAAATTTAGAAAAATTATAGTTACAATCATTTATAAATCTGGATGGTTATGTTTTGTAAGGATTTAGGAAAATTATAGATACAGTCATTTATAAATCTGGATGGCTATATTTTGTAATGGTTTAAAAAAATTGTAGTTACTGTCATTTACAAATTTGGATTGTTATGTTTTATAAGGGTTTAGAAAAATTGTACTGTTATTTATTTATAATTTGGATAATTATATTTTGTAAGGATTTAGAAAAATTATAGTTACAATTATTTATAAATTTGGATGGTTATATTTTTCAAGGATTTAGAAAAACTATAGTTACAGTCATTTATAAATCTCAATGGTTATATTTTGTAAGGATTTAAAAAAATTATAGTTACTGTTATTTGTAAATTTGGATGGTTATATTTTATAAGGTTTTAGAAAAATTATAGCTTCAATTATTTTTAATTTGGATGGTTATGTTTTTGTAAAGATTTAGAAAAATTATAGTTACAGTTACTTATAAATTTGGATGGCTTTGTATTTTAAGAATTTAGAAAAATTATAATTTGACTTATTTATAATTTGGATGGTTATATTTTGTAATAATTTAGAAAAAAATATACTTGCTATTGGATGATTGTGTTTTATAAGAATTTTTAAAAATTATATTTTATTGTGATGTATGAAAGAAATCTCAAATAATTTAATATTATAATAATTAATCAATATTTTTATTGACTGTAACATCATGGCTTAATATTTCTGAACATTCTACTTTACAGATTTTTTTAAACAGATAAGTTATTGTGACTCTTAGATTACATTAAAGTTTCAGATAATAATACTTAGAGCGCAACTTTACTTGCTTAGATATTACCCAGCAAGATTGGAGTGGGCAATTACTTGGATTCATACTGTTGGACTCCTTTCTGAGAGCATGGGCACCGGTTATCGCACATCTTAATTTCAGGGCTTCTGATCATGTTCTAAGATTTTATGGTTATTCTTTGGAATACTCCAATACTTTTCTCGAGGGTTTCAAGAAAAGTGTTAGGAAACCTTCCTTTGTATGTAGCAAAGAGAAAAATTTAACGTCTTTGCTAATGTCTTCATCAGAGTTGTATATTTGAAATATTGGTTGGTAGTAAATGCCATATTAAAATCATATCTGATATCATAAGAAACCATTTTATTTCTTATGCATCTCTCATTTCAATATGCTGGGAAAATAGTGTGTCCTTGGCCCTCAGCTGTTTTCAGCATTTCTACTGTGCTTTTGCCATCCAGATCTTTAAAACTGGAATTCATACCAGATGAGCGGTGCCCAACTTAAGTATCTACAATTGATGAGGTGAGTATTACTACCGAGAGTAAAATTTCTTGCAGAACCTCCAAAAATGGGACCTTGCTAGAACAATTTATACAAAATTTGCTAGAAAAGCTTGGTTTCCAGTACTATTGTGATGGTGGTCTGAAAATCATGACAAAATTTTCAGAAAATTTGAGCTTCATTTAATTCTGCAGAGTTTTTCTGAGTCTCTTAGAAGATTTTCAATCTGCAGAAAGCCTGAAGCAGATGTCTGATAAAGAGGAGTTGAAGGAAGCATTCTGTGTTTTTGACAAAGATGGTGATGGTTTTATCACCCCGCCTGTGCTTCAAAACGCCTTACGTAATCTGGGGTTTAGAGAAGCGAATGACTTGGAGAATTGTGAAGCAATGATATCAAAATTTGACAAAAATTCTCATCGTAGGATAGATATTGATGAATTTGAAAATATAATGACAATGGTAAACGGAGCTCGCTAGAAATTTGGATTTTCGTTAAATGCCTAGTTTTTCTTTATTATTATTTAATTTTGACTTATCTCATGAATTTGAAGTAAATTCATGCTTTGGAGAAGATGCTTCTTCATTAGGCAATCCTCACAACCCTTCATTACTGATCATAAATACATATAGTTGGTGGTACATATGAAATTGGATAAAAAATGGTAAGAAAAACACTTTAAAATTGAGTGATTGTCTATGCTCTTACGAACAATGTAACATGTTCATATTTCTTAAAAAAAAAAAATTGGAGATGCTTTGTAAGGTTATATCAGATCATGCTAGGCATTGGTAGCAATATTGTAATGCATAATATTGTCTTAGAATTTGAACCAATACATGTTAAGTAAAAGATTGGGAAGATCATCTTAAAAAAAAATTAATGGTTAAAGGAGAATTATAAAAGATGTTAAAGGTTAGATTTATAAAATCAATAGATAACTTACTTTGGATCTTTAATATAATTCTTGTTTCTAAACTTTCTTGTCACATTTGAATTTGTATTTATTTTAGAGATCTAAACAAAGCTTCTCTTAAGGATAATTTCCCTCTATCTAATATTGATATGATTGTAGATTCAAGTGTTATGCATCAAAACTATCTTTTAGGAATCATTTTTGGGGCTACAACAATCAAATCATGAAAAATAACCAAGATTAAGATAAAAACAACTTTGACCAAAACAATGGAGTAAATTTTGTTACATCGCCTGCTCTCTAGATTGAAAAATGTGGGAGCTACCTATTAAAGGGCCACACCAAATTGATATTATGTGATCTTATGTATAAGCTATTAGATGACTATTTGGTTGACATTCTAATAAACTCAAAGAAATAGATAAATTACCTTGAAGACTTGAGGACAATATTTGACTACTTAGAATAATACAAAGTATGACTAAACCCAAAGAAATACGCGTTTGGTGTTGATAGTGACCACTGGTTAGGATTTTTCGCATCTCAATGAGGTATTGGGTTGGATTCTATTGTTTTAACATGCCCGCAACACCCCCCCCCCCCAAAAGAATTTATCACAACTTCAAGGAAATATCTAGGTTATCACTAAATTAACAGACACAATTACCATTCAAAATATAGCTAGAGTATCTACTCTCTCATAGTGATGGTGTGTTAGAATGATGAAATTAAATGCATGTGTTCAAAATATAAGGAGCTCAAAAAATACACCATCAAAATAATTTTCCTATTCTATTCATTCATAAGTTGCTAGATAAATTAAATTGCCAGGATACTTTTTTCACAAAAATGATCTTAGTTTAGGTTTCACCAAATTTGAATTGAAAAAGAATATATTATGAAGACAACATTTAGGACTCACAAGGATCATTATGATTTTCTATTTATTTCATTTGGTCTTCCTATTGCTCCCTCTACCTTTCAAATCTTGATGAATTCTATTATTAAGACAATTTTGATAAATTTTGTATTAGTGTTCTTTGACGATATATTGATTTATAGATAGATGTGAGACATTACTTTACATTATGTAGATTAAGAATTAAAAGTAATCGAACATTATATATATATATATTCTAAAACTTCCAAGTGTTCTTTTGGTGTGAAAGGGGTGGACTACTTTCATCACATATCATCTCATCTTAACAATTTCAAGAAATTGATATAGTGGCCTATTCTTAAAAACATTAAGAACTTGAGGGGCTTCATAGGTCTCATTCTATATCATACAACATTTAGGGAAGTACCCCTTACAAATTTATGGAAAAAGGATAATTTCTAATGGAATAAGTTAGGTAATACAATATTTGAAAGATTGAATGATGCTATCTATAGAACTCGAATTCAAGGCACTATAAACTTTACCAAGTATTTCAAATTATAGAGTGTGATACTTTAGGAAATATTATTGATCTATTATCATGAAGTAAGGTAGGCCAATTTCTTAAATAAAAATCATCAAATAAAGGGAAAGTATCAATTTAAACCCGTTTATTAGAAGAAAATATATAATTATTTATCAATTGAAATAGTAGAGTGTATATCTAATGGGTAGGACAATTCAAAGTTAAGACAAATAAAGATAGTATAAAATATTTTTTCGAGCAATGAGCATCTATCTAAAGAGAAACAAAAATGAGTTACTAAGATGTTGGGGTATGATTTTATGATCATATATAATAAATAAAAGGAGAATATTTTGGCTAATACAACATCTAGAAATGTTGAGGAGGATTAGGGATTTGCGTATCTTTTTAATATTAGAAGTAGATTAAGTTGAAGAAGCCAAAGTAGATTAGTAGAATGACGTTTCTACAAGGAATCTCAATCAATGGTTTCAAATTGATCCTAGTAATTATACTTCAAAATTCCACCCTCAAACACAAGATTCTCAATGATC
The DNA here is from genome assembly GCA_007258455.2 of Sequoia sempervirens. Taxonomy (NCBI): domain Eukaryota; kingdom Viridiplantae; phylum Streptophyta; class Pinopsida; order Cupressales; family Cupressaceae; genus Sequoia; species Sequoia sempervirens. The sequence continues at coordinate 39,334 of VDFB02105032.1, read as the reverse complement.
CATAATTCTCTAATCAGTGGTCATTTAGGATTTTTAATAATATATCTAAATTAAGTAGGATTTATTTCAGGAATTAATTATGGTGATGTAAAAATTGGTAATATAAATATTGGTACATGTCAAAGAAAGAAAGGGGGATAGTTAATGTAGTTGAAATTTTATAGCCCTTAGTTATCCCTATCCAATGGTGGAAATAGGTCTCCATAGATTTCATCACATACCTTTTAATATATATAGGTAGGAGTGTCATCATGAAAGTGGTCAAATCACCTCAATACAAATTTCCCTTTTATACCATTACCCCATCCTTTTACAAGTACAATGGAAAATAAATTTTGGGGGATATATAAAATTTACATGGTATCACAAAGGTGACTTCAATGGATGTGATCCTATCTTTACTAGTAACTTTTAAATATATTTATTAATTATTTGGGGTACTCAATTGTCTCATATATCTTCATACCATCTCCAATCAAATGAGAAAACTAATATAGTCAATAAGTGCTTAAAAGGATATCTTTGTTGTTTCACTTTAAATAAGTAGTCTCAATTTGTGTATTGGCTACTACTTGTAGAATAGTGGTATAACATTTCCTTCCATGTGTACTTATTAAAAATGTCCCCATCTATGGAATACATAAATAATATCCACTAAATCATAATTTAAGGTGAAAATAAGAATTTAGGCTATGGAGGACCACATGAATGATAAAGAATATGTACTTTTAAGAATCGCAGAGTATTTTGACCATGGAAAAAATAATTATGAAACACTATGTTGACCAACAACATAGAAAAAAGAGTTTTGAAGTTGATTATTGGGTTTCCCTAAGATTCCAACCTTATATGAAAATATCCCTAAGAAAAAAAAACAAAGAAAAATAACATATCAACAAAATATTATGGTCCATGCTAGATACTATAGAATATTGGAAAATTACATTACTACCTACAAAAAGATGCATACAATTTTTCACGTTTCTTGTTTAAAGAAATTTATTGGTCAATAGATTCCTAAAAAAATAGTATTACTAGAGCTAAATGAAGGATAACCAATCATCTTTGAACAATAGTTAATTCTATAGAGATGTACAAATAAGTATCTCATGGGTAAGTGCAAGGAAATGGTATACAAAAATGGGGTTAAAAGTGTCCATTTTTATTAAATCAACTAAACTTGAACTTGAATGATAATTTGAGATTCATGCACTCAAAATTCGAAGATATGATAAGAACAAAAATTATTGTACCCTAAATCTAGTTCCTAAACCACTATTTTTTTTAAAAATAGTTAAGATTAAGAAGTTGAAATACTGCACACACTCAAAAATGTTTTTATTTTCTCACTACAATATAATATACTATCTCATGTGCACATCTCTATTCTTTTTAGTATTTTAAATAAAAAATTGATCAAAATATAATTAGGAGTGAATACTAGAACTTATATATTTTTAGAATTTTTATTAAATATATTAGTTTTTATGATTTTTCAAAGTGGATGCATCTTGAAAATTGCATCATTGACCATGCAAGTCACATAACTTGCATGAAAAGAATCAAAAATATTTTTATATTATTTTTGTTATTTTTCAAAGTGGGTGCATCTTCAAAATTGCATAATTGACCATGCAAGTCACATAACTTGCACAAAAATAATTGAAAAATATATTTTTTTCAATATGGAAAGAATCAAGTGTAGAAAAATCCTATTTTTAAAAAAAATTGGTAAGAAGATCAAAATTTATAAACAAAAAGTCGAGACATATACATATTTAAGGAAAACATAAGAATTGGTAAAATAAATTAAAAATATATAAGTTAATGTATTTAATTTTTTTTAAAAATATACATGATTAATAATTAATAATTCATGCAATATTTTGGTGGAATTTTTTTAAAACATTATTATATAATGTTTAAACATGATGACATGTACAAGTTATAAAAGCATGAATGAAAGTGAAAATGACATGAAATGGGGGCTAGTTAACAATCTAGACCTTTAGGTTCATTGTCAAAACAATTTTCCAAGCAAAAATTGGTGAGAAAAAATTGTTGAAATGTGAGTATCATACATAATGCGCTCATTCTACATTATCTACTCATTCGACATAATGCACGAGAATATTATAATACACACTCATGTTATAGCAAGATAATTTTACATAACACACTCACATTTTCAAAAAAGAATTTTAGAAACCTATTTAAATACCTTTTCTATAGGGAGTGGAGGATTCTAACAACTAAGTTATGTATGGTGTAACTAGTTGATTTTGTGATCTCAATCCTTTAGTAGTTGCAATCCATCAAGAATAGTAATAAGTAGATAATATGGTCAATTTTCCTACCATATTACATTCAAAGTTAAAATAGGGTCAATTTCAGTCATCGTAGGTTAATACTAGATATACATATTAGTTACATTTACAAACATACATCAGGTCATATAAAATATGAAATCAAATATAAAAGTGTTCAAGTCATTCATTGAGTCATTTTGCATGTAGTCAAAGGAGACAAACTATATTTTATTTGTTGGAAAAAGACATCAAGATTTTTTATTTATATATTTATATATCAAGATCAATAAACTTTTGTACTTTAGATCTAAAAATTAAATTTGAAATCTCATTTTGTTGCTTGAATATTTTGAAAATTGATTCCATTTTGCATTACATATTTACAAATATGTCAAATTTTGAAAATTCATTCACTATTAGACCTAAACTATCATAGAACAAAACAATTAAAAATTGTTGTAAATATTAAAATTTTAATTTAGTAAAGCAAACCTTGTCATTCTAGGGCATCCTTAGATTTTATTGAAAATTTTATCAAAGATCTATTACTATATTTTTTGTGTGGTTCTACTCTTTGATTTTGGATTCTATGTATTTTTGTGATTGTTCAATACCTTAGCATTCATAGTAGGCATACCCAAATGTTTTGAAATAAATATGAGCTTCAAAAATTGGTGTCCTATTGCTAATAACCCTATGATATGAAGTTGTAGACTTGTGACATCTTGTGTTGTAATTACATCAACTATGGAGCATGAATTCTCCAACTCTTTTACACAATGTATTGACAATACCCAATCCATTTTGGAATCCATTCCTAATCCTACAATACCCATGACTACCTAACAATTGAAAACATTTATGTGGACTTAGAGACTGTTATTTCCCATGATATTGATGAGAAATTAAAATAATTGGACAAATATTGACTACCTGACAATTGAAAACATTTATGTGGACTTAGAGACTATTATTTCCCATGATATTGATGAGAAATTAAAATAATTGGACAAATATTTAGATGGTTTTCAAGATTACTTAAGCACTAAATCTTTAGCGCGACAAATTTTTCCTACTCTAGATAACCTTAGGTATTTGATCAATGATGCTCAAGGAATAGAGGTGTCACATATTCTAGCTTATATAGTAGATGCTAATATCCCTATGGTAGTTAGTTGCACCTTAGAATTCACAAATACTCCAAACCAAGGAGGAAAACAAGTTTCCTTTCCCACAACCATACCTTCATTTCTTATATTTATACCACCCACAATAGCATCAACCATACAACACACCAATGGCTTAACTCCAAGCTTAGGGCTTCCTAGTGGGAGTGCTTATAGTTGTGTCACCTCACCTATAACACCTCCATATTTTTACCCATCATAACATGCAACATAGTAGCCCATTAGTCACTTACACAACTTGACCACACTCACCAAATTCTCAAAACATATCAAATAATGATCTTGTCATAAACCAACTTTTGCAATATGTGACATCACTTCGACAACAAATTTCAACATTGAATCAAATTCAAAATAATAAACCTCCACAATACCTCACACGAAACCCATTTTCAATTTCTATCCTAAAAATATAATTATACCTCAAAACATGTAAATACCCTGATTTGAGAAATCAAATGGTAAGGGAGATCATAACAACCATGTATTGAATTTTACTATATTGTATAGAAACTTCATTTTTGAAGATAAGCTCCTAGTTAAAAAATTTACTAGACCATTGAAAGACATGGCCTTGGAATGGTTTTTCTCATTTCCAAATAACTCCATAAATTCATTTACCAAACTTGTTAATGTATTTCTCCAACATTTTAAAGCAAGCATTGGTCCTCAAGAGACATTAACTAACCTAGTGCATTACAAACAAGGACCTAAGATAAAATAATAAACTTTATAAGACAATACAAATTGATTTAGTAATAAATCCAATATAGTCTTCCTAATGCTAATGTCCAAAGGGTTTTTATAGGAAATTTGCAACCTAATATTCAAGACAAAATATTGTTGATGAAATACCCACCCTTTACACACTTTAGCATGGCTCTTCATGATTGCTAGATATTGATTAGTCAATATGAGGGTACACCTTCATTTAGTCTTAATGATAAATTCAAATCTATACCTCAAAAAAATTCCAAATCATTCAAGAAGCAAAATAAGAATTTTCTTAAGATAAACACTCCTCAAAGTGCCTAGATACATGTCGCTTCCACAAGTTCAACTCCTTATCAATTTAGGCTGAGAGATAGAAAACTCACTGATTTTTGTGACTCTTTTCATGTGATCATTCTACAATTGCTAAGTAAGAAATTAGTCTAATTATCTCTGATTAGACTCATGGATACATCTAAACCCTTACCTTCAAAATTTAACCCAAAAGTATTTTTCAATACCATCATACACCTAGACATAATACAAAATTATGTATGTATCCTAAACACCAAGTGCAAGACCTCATTGATTCTAATCACATCCAGTTGGCTAATATTAAGTATAAAGGAAACAAATGTATAGCTTCGCCCAATCAATATTTGTAAATTTTCATAAATCCAATGCCAAATCATACATCCAACTTTGTGCAAGCTTGAGATGATATGCATGATAATGATGAGCTAGCTAATGTTGTTCATATGATAGATATCCAACCTCATAAGGGCCGAACCACTTTGTTACTTCACTTTTCTTTCACAAATATTGATGCATCCATACATGCACTTGATGGTCCTCTCTATATCGTCAATTGTATTAATGATGGACCTACACCAAGAATACTCATTGATCTCGTGTGTCTAGAAAATGTGATCGCTAAAAAATTCAAAGAAACATGAAATTTGGATTTATGCAAAGTCACCATACCTATTTACTTTCACAAATGTGAAATTGTCAATCACATAGGTGAATTTTACAAAGAAGTTAGAAGTAAGGTAAAGGATTTTATTTTCAACTTAGATTTTAGATATAAAGAAAAAATTTGAAGAAAAAAAATTCATTAAAATGTTTGAAGGAAGATTCTAACAACTTGTTCAACATTAGTGTGTTAAATTTCAAATATTAATCAAATATGAATGGATTTAAGGGTTCATAATTATTTGTTTATTTTCATGTTGTTGATAGTAGACATCCACAAGAGAATGATTCTACTAAAACATAATTACCTTTTTGTTGTATCAATGTTTTCTACATGGTTCAAGGTATCTTTCCTATGTTATTGCTAAAAAATAGGCAACACAATGACACAATAACTAGTGCATGAGTTAGAATTTAGATAGCACATGCATTGCACTCTTGTTGTTAGTTGAATCAGATCAATCTCGCTGATGTGGAATGGGGTTTTCATATTTTATAGCACTGATCAACCCTTAGCTAGAGATTTATGGCCTATTAGTCATTAGTTCCCTAGTCCTAGCCCCCAATCAAGCAATTCCAACAAGCTAGCAACCATAGGTTTCAACGATTTTCATTCTTAAATTAAAAATTAAACAAAATATAATTGGTATTGATAATTTTCTACCAACCCTAGTTGTGCAATGCCAAACAAGAAGCAATATCACTTGGCTATCGATATTCCATGACTTCTAAAATATCGCATATATGCCCCCACAATGCCCATATGCCACTTTCTAGCCACCACAATTCACCTTTGAGGTCTAATGGAGAAATTATTTTTTAGAGGACATAAATTTCACCAATAGTATCAAATTTTTAACTTATTATAGTCATTAAAACCCTCTCTATAGAAAATATGTAGTGGGATAGGTTTAATTTCTATATTGTTTTGTTTATATCATAATCTAGTGCCTTGAATTTGACATTGTTGTAAAATGGTTAATATGACTTATATTTTGCATACATAATCAATAATTTTATTTTGAATAGGTGATGGAGGGTTCTCATAGTGTACTACATAGTGGATTGCAAGAATTTTCACTTTGATGAAAAGAGATATGATTATACTTTCTTGAGCATTTGTAGGAGATCAACATTAGAGGTGTGATTGTGTGTTCATCTAGAGGAATTGGAAGGAAAAATATTATGGGAATGCATTTTTTTCTGAAATTAATATGGTGGTTCATATAATTAATAGACATGGTGCTTTATGATATATGTTTAAAATTATCTTTAGATTTTAGAATTTGATGGCTACAAACTTGCATTTGTAGTCTTGTATCTTGAGTGCATCCAGTTGGTACACATGTGAGACTTGGAGTCTTAATTTAGTGAGAGTTGGCTACAAGTAAAAAAGTGGTGATGATGATGGTGTTATGGATGTTCATATATATTTGAATGTTGTAATAACATGACCATATATGTTATTGATAGGTGGTGGTGTGGTTCAATTTTAGGAGATTGTTCTTATCTTCTAGATGCTTTCTTGGTTCATTTAATACTATGGTTACTCAATTATGGACTTATTTGGAAAATTGAATTGAAAGGTGATCTAGTGTTTGACTCTTGAGATCTACAAGTTATTTTATTAGTTATCTCACTTTGTAGATTGTTAATGTGATGTTGGTTTTGCATGTTGCATTCGTTTGAGATCAATGAGTTATGTAGTTAAATGTGGGTTGGTGATCCATTTGATTGTATCAAGATGACTTGGTTGTGACTACCTATATCCATAGGTTTTCTAATGTTGATGTATATTCGATTAGTCAACCTTATCTATGATCATTTGTGCATTGGTATGTTGCAATGGAATCAAAGGAAGAATGATTTCAATGACCTGATAGTTATTTAGTAGGAATTGTGTCATGATGTTTACTATGATGTCATGGATATCTTGGTTACACTATTCAATGGGATATTTTGACAATGTTACTTTGGTGATTTTTTATCTTCATGTCTTGGAGTTCTTGGTTCTAATTTATTCTCTATAGTTTTTTGTATTGTAGTTGAGTGCATGGACAATGAGTGATCTTAATTTAGGAGATGGTTATCATGATTCCATGGAGAGCACAAAATCATAGATCAACTAGATCTTTAATAGTGATGTAGATTCATCGCTTGGCGATGGATGATATTTTGAAGTGGTTGTTGATATCATGTAGGAGATCTTGGGTCCTATTTCTTATAATGAGAGTTATTTTACATCTTATTTTTCATTGATAGTAGATGGTTATCTTCATGTGACTAGTATAGCTTACCATGAACTGATTAGTTGAAGATGATCATGGATACTTAGAGAAATGGGTAAGGCTATCTAGTTCTATTGAGTTCAACGACATTTATTGAGGTGCTCACTCTTTGGAGATTTCAACAAAAAAATTTAGGAGTCTTCACCTAGATATATAGGCATGATTTCATGATGGAACCATAGATGAAATTGTTCTTGGAGTGAACCAACAATTTTTGGGAGAGCTATGTACTTCTCTTGCACTCTTAGGGTTTTTCACCTAAAAGGTGAGAGATAGGCCCAAAAACTAAGGTGGTTCACTCAAAATAATTCAAGTATAATGAAACTATGCCTAAATGTAATGTCCTAAATGCAACAAAATAATAAAATTGATTGATTATGTATGCAAAACTAATGAAATATGAAGTGTTTGAAAACACAGTGTGACATGTAGAAATGAACTAGAAACATAAACAAATGAAATAAGAATTGAATGAGACTAAATAGAGTGCATCTGGAGATGAGATGTTGATGCTGGAATATTTTGGAATCAAACCGAAATTACTGTTGATGACTAGTGGAACTCATTCGCCACTAATGGTGAATCAGTCCTTTCTAGTAAACCTTGTCAGAACCAGTTTCTAACTGTCGGGAATTGAATTCTAATGAAAACAAATTTTCCAGCCTAAAGGTGGGACTCATTCACCACTAATGGTGAATCAGTCCTCCTCCAAAATTCTACAAATTCAAGGGTCAAATCTTTGGGTCCAAATCTGCACTTGTCTTCTTGTCAGGTTGACGAAGTCAAATCTATAGAAAATGGACTGAATGTTGTCTCGAAGCTTGAATTAGGGTTTAGTTGACTTGAATCACTTTGATGACCACTTTTCAACACCTATTTCTTTCACAAATCTTCCTAAAAGACCTACAAACAAACATGCAAAGATGGAAAAAATGGTTAAGGGTTAGAGTATAGGGATTTTCCTTGGTCAAATCCCACTTCAGTAATCAAACCCTTGATAAAGAAATGAAATGAAAACAAGAAAGGAATGATGAATAAATAAAATGCAAGTGTCCTAAACTCACCAAAACCTTATTGTTGAAGTTTGAAGATATATCAATGGCTGCTCCAAGATGCTTGATAATTGCTTGATCAAATGATGATTTGAATGCAATAATGCCAATTGATGTTGAATGAGTGAATGAGATGAATGGGGGTTAAAATGGATGGAAAAACACTTATTTATACATAATTATGCCCTAATTACCCAAGAATACAACATCACAGGCTGAAATAAGGTCTTAATGAATAAAAACTCAAAAGAAAATTAAATTTATTTTGAATTTTGTGCCAAGAGGGACTGATTCGCCACCCATGGCGAATGGGTCCCACTCTAGGCTTGTAAGTGGGTGATGGGAATTAAGTTGCTTTTAATGTTTTTTTTAGGTTTGTATTCAAAAACACACTTAATTAAGGCCTACAAGTGCATAAAGGGGAAAAATAAAGAATAAGAAAGGTGTAATTAGTGGTGACAAGCCTGGAAAAGCATGAAAGTTTATTACAAGACTTTACAACACTTTGAAATAAGACTTGATAAGGGATAAAAAGGGAATATTTAGATGAATTATAATAAGAAGAGTCTAAAAATGTGTAGAAATGTGTTACAACACTTCACAACACCTTCACAAGACATCATAATTTGAATATTAGGGACCTAATGTGAATGTTTAAGTTACACTGCAACATTAATTCTAAGCAAAATAAGTCAAGCATCACATGTAAAAGACCTAAATGACCATGAAAATGTCTAAAGATCCATTTTTCTACGATACATTTAGCCCACACTTTAGTGAGAGGATGAAATTACTTCAAACTCACACTAAAGTAGCCATGCATATCAAGAGGGATCCAAATGCACTTATGTTAGCAAGATGGAATAAAAATGATCAAGAGGGATGATGAAGCCCCCAAAATGAAGATCCCATGGCAAAATAAACATAAGAACAAAGGAACACGCATGTGAAAGAGAAAAAAAAGAGAAGATGAAAAGGAAAAGTTAGATCAAGCTTCAATCATTTGTTCAACTAGTTGTGGATCAGATCTAGGTTGTTTGTCTGAAAAAGAAAATGCATACTCACTCTGGGGTGATGGAACCCATGGTTTTCTGCTGGGTGAGAAGGCCCAAAAGGTGAGAAACATACTCTCGGGTGGTATGTACTCACAAACGCATAGGTGGCTATGGGGAAAGTCGTGTTGCAGAATGGGCTTCCCACTCAGCCATATTAAAGTTATGCCTTCGTATAACTTTAATAGGTGCCACAAAGGAAAATGGTGGTTCATGCTTCATGAGACAAGCAAAGCTTTGTATGCTTAGAACTCATGAACAAATTTGATGGCACCATAGGCATGCAAGTTATGTTATGCAAGGTGGCCATGTAAAATGAAAAATGTAAAGTGTAAAATAAATGTTCAAATGAGTCTTGTTAAGTTCATGTGAGGTCTTTCACTTAGGGAACATTGTGTCTAATGTCTCCAAGAGAGGACCAATCAAAGAATAAAGTATTCACAACTTAGGGGATGGAGTGTGTCACATTAGGCCACCAAGAGGAATGTAATATGCTAAGATAGATCACACTTATGAAGGACATTACACCCAATGTCATCCACAAAGCAACAAATTCATCGTATAAAGTAACAAGACTACACTAAGAACCAAGAAAAAGAAAAATGCAACATAATTATGCCAATGTATGCCCCCGCTTTAAAGGAATTGGTACACACCATTCTATGAACAATTACTTTAAAGTAGTGAATGAAAAATGCAAAAAGAAACAAGACATGAGAGCCAACTAGGAAAGTCCCTATGCCAAGTCATACATTTTCGAGTAAGACTGCTTCATGTAAATGAAAAGGAACAAAAGAAAAAGGTATTTCCCCCCAAAGGAACACACCAAACACATAAGGGATCTATGGATTTGGGGTCAATATGTTCATTTCTACGATATTTTTATTAAAGAGCTCGAAACTATCATCATTCCCCAAATAAATAGAAATGGAAGAATGACACAAAGAGAGTGAAAAAAAAAGAAAAAGAAAGTTCATTTTGGGTCAACATGGAAGAGACATTATAGTCTCAATGCTTTCCATCGTCCCCAAAAGGAGAAACACAAGCTAAAAGGCGAAAGAAAAGAAAAATATTTTGGGTCAATATGAAAGAGACATTTCGGTCTCAATTCCTTGTGTCATCCCCAAAAGGAAAAACACAAGAAAAGACAAAGTAAAAAGGAAAAAGGACCAATTGGCTCAACATGGAAGAGACATAGGACATCTCAACGCTTTGCATCATCCCCAAAAGGAAAACACAAAAAAGAAAAAGAAAAATAAAAAGGACCTTTTGGGTCAACATGGAAGAGACATAGGGCATCTCTATGCTTTGTGTCATTCCCAGAAGGAAAACACAAAACAAAAGAAAGAAAAGAAAAGGAGAAAGTATGACATATAGAATAATAGAGAAGCAAATAGAGGTAGTGCACAAAGAGAAGAACATCAAACACACATTATGGGGGAACATGATACACACATACAAGCACACCAAAGAAAAAAAAAAGGAAAAGGAAAACATAAAAAGACTAGTAAGGAAAATGTAAGTCAACCATTAATTGAGTTATTGGCTTCTCAATCTCAAGTGGTATAAGCAGAAGGTAAATAATGTAGTTAAGAGACAAGGACAAATGCAATACTAAGACAAGGCTAAAACTTTGTGCCCCCACTGAGTGTAAGGCAAGAAAGAGCCAAGATGGATGATGAGAAGGATCATGCAATAGTGAGAATGGAAAATTCTACAAGTTTTATTACATGGTAAAGGTATAGGGTACTTATGGGACGACAAGATAACAGTCGGTATCAATGAAGTGATACTTTCTAAGTATTTCCATCAATGTCTGACATTCATCAGTTCAGTGTCCAAGAATACGATGATATTTGCAATAGGGTATGTTAGAATCTTTAGGATGGATGACCAGCCTATTTGAAGGTGGTAAGAGTAGAAGACCTTTATTTAGAAGAATTTGCAATTTTCTTTCACATTCAGGTGGTGGATGGAAAGGAAACCTTAGTTTTTTCAATTTTTAAGGTCATTTGTGTTTACTAGATTCACCTTTTTCATGGATTGAAGGAGGAATAGGACCCATGGGGATCCTAGCATCCGTATTAGTGGAATCAGGTATAGGTTGTTCACGTGGAAGGAGAAAATTCAAGTCAAGAGGGGAATCAAAGATCACTATGCCATCATCCCGAAGTCTCCAATATTCAAAAGGAGCCTTGTTATCATGAGGAGAATCTTGATATCCTAATCCTGTTTTGTTTTCATTTGTTGGTTTTTGTTCTAGAAGTTAGTGAATGTTATGTTCAGTTGTTGTGTCACAACCTTGTTTGCTTAAGATAGTAAAGTCTTTTCCATATGTTTCTTAAAGGTTGATGTGTGTGTTTGTAACTTTGTGATCATAAAATGGTTGAGGATTTACTTGGCTAGAGGAACTAGGTCCTTTGTTTATTTCAAGATGTAGGTATCCAAATGTATCAAGAGGTGCAACAGTAGGAAGGTCTTGCGACTTCGTGGATGGGTAAAAGGCTGCATTGGCTTCAAGGTTATCAAGGCATTTAGTTAAGAACTTATTCATGCTATCATCATCTTCTCCAATGATGTCAACAACATGAGGAGGACATTCGTGAGGATTTGATGGAGCATGAGGAAGCTCAAGGTCATTAGGATCACAACCAAAGGCACAATTTGACATGTCTACTAAGGATTTTAATGAATTCCAAAACTTATTAAAGCAAAAGCTCATTATGGCAATGAATGAAAGTAAACTAATATGCAAGAAAGAAGATAAAATAGAAAATCTGGAAAGTATGACAGAAAGTAATAGTAGAATGCAGAAAATGCCGAGAAAATGCTTGAAAATACAGTTCAAAATGTGCAACTGGACTAATTCGCCCAAGGTGGTGAATGAATCCAGGGATTAATGTTTTTTTTTTTTTCAAAAAATTTAAAGTGATTTTTATGCTTTTTAGATGCAAATGAAGAATTTTAGTTTTTATAATGTTTTGAAGTGCAAAAATGAAATCTATATGAGATATTCACTAATGAAAAATTTGTAAATCCTAGGATGCAAAAACAATGCAAAAAGCTAATGCTATGAGTCCTAGAATGTAAATGCAATTCAAATCGGAAAGAGGATGTTCAATATGCAGGTTCACCAAAATTAACCAACAATTTTTGGGAGTTTTGTACTTCTCTTACACTCTTAGCGTTTTTCACCTAAAAGGAGAGAGATAGGCCCAAAAACTGAGGTTGTTCGAACTAATGCAAGTATAATGAAATTATGCCTAAATGCAGCAAAATGATCAAATTTATTGATTATGTATGCAAAACTAATGAAATATGAAGTATTTAAAAACACAGTGTGATATGCAAAAATGAACTAGAAACATAAACAAATGAAATTAAAATTAAATGAGACTGAACAAAGTGCACTTGGAGATGAGATGCTGATGTCAGAAGATTCTGGAATCTGACATAAATAATTGTTGATGACCTATGGGACTCATTTGCCACTGATGGAAAATCAGTCCTTCTGGTAAACTTTGTCAGAACCAATTTCTGACTATCGAGAATTGAATTCTGATGAAAAAAACTTTTCCAGCCTAAAGGTGGGAATCATTCACCACTGATGGTGAATCATTCCTCCTCCAAAATTTTGCAAATTCAAGGGTCAATTCTGTGGGTCCAGATCTGCACTTGTCTTCTTGTCAGATTGACAGAGTCAAATCTATAGAAAATGGACTGAATGTTGTATCCAAGCTTGAATTAGGGTTTAGTTGACTTGAATCACTTTGATGACTTTATAACCACTTTTCAACACCTATTTATTTGACAAATCTTCCTACAAGACCTACAAACACACATGCAAAGATGGCAAAAATTGTTAAGGGTTAGAGTGTAGGGATTTTCCTTGGTCAAATCCCACTTTGCTATTCAAACCCTTGATAAAGAAATGAAATGAAAATAAGAAAGGAATGGTGAATAAATAACATGCAAGTGTCCTAAACTCACCACAACCTTATTGTTGAAGTTTCAAGATATGTTAATGGCTGCTCCAAGATGCTTTATAATTGCTTGATCAAATGATGCTTTTAATGCAAGAATGCCAATTGATGTTGAATGAGTGAATGAGATGAATGGGAGTTAAAATGGATGGAAAATCACTTATTTATACACACTTATGCCCTAATTACCTAAGAATACAACATCACAAGCTAACATAAGGTCTTAATCAATAAAAACCAGAAAGAAATTTGAATTTATTTTGAATTTTGTGTTAAGAGGGACTCATTCGCCACCCATGGCGAATGGGTCCCATTTAGGCTTGCAAGTGGGTGTCAGGAATTAAATTGTTTTTAATGTTTTTTTTCAAGTTTGTATTCAAAAACACACTTAATTAAGGCCTATAAGTGCATAAAGGGGCCAAATAAAGCATAAGAAAGGTGTAATTAATGGTGACAAGCCTAGAAAAGCATGAAAGTTTGCTACAAGACTTTACAACACTTTGAAATAGGACTTGATAACGGATAAAAAGGGAATATTTAGATGAATTATAGTAAGAAGAGTCTAGAAAAGTTTAGAAATGTGTTACAACACCTTCACAAGACATCATAATTTGAATATTTGGGACCTAATGTGAATATTTAAGTTACACTGCAACATTAAATCTAAGCAAAATAAGTCAAGCATCACAGGAAAAAGACATAAATGACCATGAAAATGTCTAAAGATCCATTTTTCTATGCTACATGGAGATAGTCATGGTGGTCTGGTGTATTGTGGAGGAGCATTCTCATTTCTCGCACTTGGTCTACTTGATAGATAATCATCTAAGAGGTATTTTCCATATTGGTTTGAGATGCATTATGTTTTATTACTTGTCTTCTCATGGATATAGATTTTGACCTATGTTAATCAGTTCTATAGGGTTCGTTTGAGGGGTGTTTGGCATGTTTATCACCTTGTGCATATAATTTTGATTTATGATGTCATTTATGAGGGGTTTAGGAGATCTCCTTGAGCTTATTTCTAGTTGTGGGAATTGATTTCACTTTCACCTTCCTTAGTTAGAGAGGGATGCATCCATGTTGGCTAAATGAAAACGTATGTTTTGTTTGATCTGTGAGATTGAACAATTGGGTGTTAGGGATTTTTAGTTGGGGTTGTCAAGGATATTTTAGTTGACACAACTTAGCAATTTAATATGTCCTTAAAATGATGTATTATGTGTTAGGATTTAAATGTTTTCTCTCTTTGCTCTATGGCTACTTTTTGGAGGTTCATGTTCACATGATTTGGTGTGGCGGATTTGGGAGAGTTAAGATGAATTATTGTTTGAGATTATACAATAGTCATTGTTGCATGCATAGATCATTGTGATTAATTTTCATTACTACGTGGTTTGATTATGACCCATATTTTGATATAAGTGTTGATTGGTAGATTAACTATACCAATCTATTTCATATACATTAAATTATACATACAATTAAAATATTAAAAGTATATTCTTTGGAAGAAATCAATTCAAACCATGTGAGAATACTTTTCATAATTGCTTATGAGACTTAATTTATTTGATTATGAAAATAGAATAATTTAACTTTGAATGGATAAAGGTTGGAAGAAAGCACTACTTCCTCATGAAATTAGTATCATAATGGTGTTAGGCATAATAATATACCTACTTATTTCAACATAAAACAACACCTTCTTAGTTGATATTCCTACAAACACGAGCATAATCCCATACTTTCCCTGGCTTGCAAGAAAAACTTTTGTGTGGAACACAATGTGTATCCTCTCTACATTTGCACATCTTATCCAGTGCACATCCATCTCTCAATTCCTCCACGCCCTTCCCTCCAATTCCAAACAAACCATCTATCCAATCATTGGAAAACACTCCCTGTGGATCAAGCCTCTCCTTCACCTTCAAAAATCCTTCCAAGTTCACCGTCCGTTTGGCCAACCCTCAAATTTTTCCAAGTGCAGTCCCCCTCCATATTTCTCAATCACCATCTACTCTATCTCTTGATACACATCTTCATTCCACTTGGGTGCACCGGCTTCCCTTTGTCTTTGAGTTACTCGCTCTAGCGTTACCTGATCCTCAGTCAGTCCTAGGTATGCCTCGGACTTCTTATTTGACCTCATAGCTACTGTAGCTCGGTCACACATCCTTTGGGGATCCAAATCTCTTATTTTCTTTACATCCTTCACGGCTTCTCCAAGTCAAGACAAAGGCACTCTCAATTCCACATCAAAGAACAAAGAGGTGAGCACGCGATGGTGCCTGCATGTGATGATCGAAACCGACCACTGGGTAACCTATGAAGCGTTCCCCGTCATTCAAAAACCGGTTGCCGTTCGCTACAGCTTGAATTGTTCTATTTCCAACAAGGTTGCAAATTGCATCCACGTCTGCTTATGCCTGGATTGAATCGGCTAAAGGGAAATGGCAAACCAAATAAGATGATAAATATGTATTATATAAATGCATTTGTATAATGAAACATCTTCCGTGGAAACGAATAATTAGTTAAGATTGAAATGCTAAAACATTCACATTGATAAGCACATGTTTCAATGTCAGCGACTATGGTGGGAGTACCAAGCATTGAGTTGTTGTCGTAAACGCGATCGTTGGCTACAAAAACTGCCTTCCAGCGTGAAGGAATCCAAGATATGTTGGAAAATCCATGAGCTCTGAGGAAACCTTCTGCTTCATTTTCCAGATCGTAATCATCTTTGACTGAGACAGAAACTGATCGTTTAAACATGGGCTGCAAAGCGAATGTTTTCTTTGAAATTGCTCCCAGCATTCCCAGTGCCAATCTTGCAGCCTTCAGATCTTTGTCTACTTCTATCAAACATATGATCTTTGTGTAGCCTTCAGAAGGAGATGCAGGCACTATCATTCTCATTCCTACCACGTATTCATAAACTCCGCTGCCTTTTTCGGTGAGGCTGCTGCCGTGGGTTCCGGTGGCAAAAACCCCAGCTGCAGAGACTACGTAAATGTAAGGCATGGCAGGCAGATCAAGGCTAGGCTTTGCAGCTGCTTCAATCATGTCTCTCATTAGCGTTCTGACTTGGAAGATGATTTTCATGGCCTTGCTATTAACTTCAATGACAGAGTCATAATTCTGGGTTGAAATGATGAGTCCTCTCTCCACACAGATGAGATTTGAGATGCTGTGAGCATGTCTGCTCACCACTCTGATCTTTTGGTTGGTTTGAATAGTGTGGGCAACAGTGCACAGGAGTTGGGGCTCTGAAGTAGGCCATGCCACGGTAGCCCCCTTGCAAATAGAACGGTCCACCCATATGCCCTTAAGATTTCACATCCATCGCTACAGTATTGCAGTGATGGGGGACAAGGGCATGCGGGCACGCTTTTAGTTTTGCATCTGTGCACAACACTGGAGTGAAATAGATGATAAAAACAAACAAAATGGTAAGAGTGTGATCCGTCATTTTCATTTCGCACTTTTCCAGATGGGAAACAAGTTGGTTATGTGAAATAGAGGATAAACACAAGAAAAATGGTAAGAGTTGCTGTCATGACAAAGTAGTCCATGACTGCTATTGTTGCCATGCGTGTGTGCATGGATTCTGACTTCGTAAAAGTTATATTCAAAATTCAACACACAATCCATGGTCTTGTGGGCCATGTGCATAAAACTTGACAAAGAAGAGTTTGTTATGGTTATTATAGTGTGTGGTGCAGATGAGATCAAGTGCAAGGAAGAGCAGTTGTCCACCTCGCTGGCATAGTCCAGCTTCAAGGAAACTGACGGTTCAACTTCCAATTAGTCTTCAACCGCCCATGTAATGGTCTTAGCTTATCAGAAGAAAGTGAAATCTTATGTCCATTAGATTTATGGAATCTTTAAATGCTATGTCCATGACATGTTGAAATGTAGCTCTTGAATAGAGCAAATGAAATGGCATTCTCTTATATGCATATGTATCTCATTTCATTGTCAACGTCACATTGATTCTATTCTTACAGTTCACTATCTCTTGGTTATATTTTAAATTTCATTTAATAATTATATTATTTAAGAAAATATATTATTTATAACATTTTATCCAATGAAGGGAATGCATAATTCTCTTTTTCTAATGTTATATTTAAGTTTTAGAACAACATAACGTTCAATTTTATCATTAGCCAATAGGCTATTATAGGTGGGAAATCCACCGAAAAAGTCTATTGTTTGATGCTGATAAATTTTTTCTAGCAGCGGGATGACTCTTTTCCGAGCTTAACACGATGGGCATTAATTGAGTTTGATCTCCTCACTTAACATGGTGGGCATTTATTTAGTTTGATCTCCTTCCATACTGTGAGGAGACAAGTTGGAGTAAATAGGAATGGTCCCAGACATTGACAAGCATGGCCTCTATCGGCTAAATATTGGAGGACAAGGACAAGAAGAATGGTGTGAGTGTTGCACAGAGGAGTTGCGCAGCCAAAGAGGCATGTTGTGCCTTAGTGAAGAAGTAAATAATGACCCAGGAGAGGACGTTTCTTTCCTTGGCCTTGGCACACACCCAATGCAATTTATATTTTCTTCCTTTCAGTTTAAATCTAATTGAAGGGTTTATGGATGAAAATTGTATTTAAGTTTTAAATCAAGTTTGAGGACACATTTTGTGATTTTTAAAATAAGATAGAAAGTTGATTTGAAAATTGATTCAAAAGTTTATATTTTTGTAAATATCATAATTTTAATTTAGATCTCTTTAAAATTAGATTGTCTGTAAGTTTATAATTCTGTTGGCATACATGTAAATAAGCTTATATGTAAGGTTGTGTGTGTAGCAGATGTAAATCGCCTGTGAGCAATGAAAGAGTGTACGTTCTTCCCTTGTGATAAAAAATATATATTTTTCAAAGATTTTCAAAAAAATAGCTAATTGGTGACAAAGAGCTGATAAAAATATAACATTAAATTAAACATTCAAGGAGGGAAATCTAAATTCAGGTGCCAAAAGAATCATGATTTGTAGAGGAAAACAAAAACAAAGCAGAGACTAGACCCTTCACAGACAGTTAACACACATGCAAAGCATTATAGGTTGTTTTGACAACACAATTCATTTTCCTTCATTCATAAGTGTTGTATCTAAGTTGTAAAATGGCATAGGAAATCAAACACTGTCTCATGGTCGACTTTGAATTATTGTCCACAAGTAACTAGAGCAAACAAGCAAAGTAGTTGTACCAAAAAATCAAGGGGTTGCAGCAGATGATGGCTTATCAGAATCCCTTCATAGTTGTTCATAAGAGAGTGAAAAATTGATAGATTGGCATAGGGGAGAGAACTCAATAGTTGAGCATTCTAGCTTTCTTGGAAAGTCTCTTGCTTATAATTAAAGCTTTCAAGGCCACATCATCAAGTATGATGCCACCTTAGCATGCTTTTTGTCAAGGTGTCCAAAAATACCCCCCCCAAAAAAAAAGGAGATTTATACTTGTGCACTAAATCATTTTTTTATTGGTGCATTGATGTGGCATCACATGATTTGTTGCTTTTTATATATAATAAATACATTTCATTTAATTGTGGGTAGTAATCATAACACTAACAACTTTAGAGTCACAACTGTCGATCCAATATTGTTAAAAATATTGGACATTACAGAACTCTCATTACCAACAGAAGAGTTAAAAATCGGTCCCAATGATCCCACTTCCATATAAAAAGAAGAAGAGGTGCTAAGTAATATTTTTATAATTATATATATAATATAATTGTATTTATTATTATAATATTATATATAAAAATTATATTATTACTATATTATATTTTATAATAAAAATTGTTAAATATAAATATATAATTATCATAACTAGTACTTGCATCTAAATTTTATCCATGGAGCATGGGTGGGAATGGAGTGCTGGGCAGGAAAATGGGTGTTTCGAATCTTCTGGTACTGAGCAGGGTGATGGCGATGGATCTGCGAAGGCCCAGGCAGGTCACGGGTATGCCTCGAGTAAGAAGAAAAGCATGGAGGAACCGGAATGGGAGGATTCCCCAAAAAAGCATGCGGATGACCCAGGAGGGAAGAATATTTTGGTTTCTCCCCCTGTTAAACTTTTCGGTGATTGCCCGAAAGATAACCTCAAAGATGCAGTGGGGTCTGGTAACATGAATGGCGGGCATCGTAAGAATTGGGCCTCACTGTTTGGGGTTAAACTTAATGGTAAGTCTTCTTTTCCCCCTGTGCGCAACATTTCCTGCCCTACAGTTGGAAAATTTGCAATTTCTATTCCAGATGAGATCATTGATCATAATATTGCTATAATGGAAAATTCCCTAGTTGGAAAATTCATGGGCCAAAGGCCAAATATTGAGATTGTTAGGGAGTTCGTAAAAAAAAATGGAGAACAAATGGTAGTGTCTCTGTTGCAGCTCTCCCAAAAGGCTTCTTTGCTTTTGAGTTCTCGAACAGAGATGACATTAAGGCTGTTAGATGCGGAGGACCATGGGTTATTGGGAAATCAACTCTCACACTTAAAAAAGGTCTTCAAACTTAGATCTAACGAACTCTATCTTTGAGACTACCCTGGTATGGGTTAGGCTTCATGGTCTCCCTCTGGAATATTGGAATGAGGATGTTTTCAGGGGGATAGCTAGCTCCTTTGGGGAGCTATTATCGATTGACCCTATGACAGCAGCAAGAAGGAGACTGGTGTTTGCTAGAATATGTGTGGGTGTTTCTTAGGAAGCGGATCTTCCCTCCTCTGTGGAGATCCACTCGAAACTTGGCTCTTGGTCGCAGGCTATTGAGTTTGAGACCATCCCCTTTGTTTGCTTCAACTGTAGAAAATCTAGCCATTGGGCGAAGCATTGCCCCCCTTAAGGCAGTAAAAGAAAAGGAAAACTCTAAAAGGGCCTCAAAAGTGGTATGGAAAAAGAAGCAAGAGGAAAAATTTGTAACAGAGCCAGTGGGAAAGGTTGCAGAAATCCCTAATAATCTCTCGGGTGACACTGGAAATGATGGCTCCACCTTCCAGGTCCCCCAAGCTCTTGTTCCTGAGACTAAGTCTGGTTCTCAGGACAAAGGAGAAGGAATGGATTGTAATACTAGGAACTTGGCTCTAAGCAAGGCGGATGTTTCTCAATATAAATTTGATGATGCTGGAAATGAAGGCTCTGCCATCCAGACTCCCCAAGTTTTGGTTCCGGAGCTTATCTCTGATTCTTAGGAAAAAGTGGAAAGTGTCGTATGGGAAGCTGGGAAATTAGCCCTAAGCAAGTCGGAGGATTCTATTACCTCGGAGATGAGCCCCACCTTTCGGGACACCGTGACGCCAGGGCTAGACGATATTCCTATTCAGGGTCTTTCTCTAGAGGTAGGCATTCCCCTAATTGTGTCTCCGGTTAGGACAAATAACCCAGGTGTTGATTCCTGTTCGGATGTGGCATCTTTTGATGTCGTTAAAGACACCTATTCGGATCCTAGCCAAGCATGCCTTCTTGAATTAAGTAACTCCTTGCCTTGTGGGAATGGGATCATGGATACCCTCCCCTGAGAGCAGAAATTCTTATCTGAAAAAGAATGGGAATCCAGCAAAGAATCAAATAGTCAAGATGATACAGATAGAGAAGAGGTGCTATCAAAGAAAAAGAAGAAAAAACTGAAAAACAAAATCAAAATCACCCCTTGTGGGATTTCAACAAGATCGAGAGTAAAAGTGGACTATGGGGCAATTTCTCTGGCCAAAGGCAGAAGACCCAAAAAATTGATAAGAAAGCACCATAGGTTTCAAGATATTGCGGATGGCTTCCATAAAACCATCCCGGAGCTCCTTCTCTCTCCTAAATTCCCATGAAGTTATTGTCCTGGAATATAAGGGGACTCAATAACCCCCACAAGCAGGATATTTTACACAATTTTGCCTGGAACCAAAAGCTGGATATTCTTCTCATTCAGGAAACCAAAATGTTAAGTGAAAAGGTGGAAAACATTTCTTTGTTCCAGCACTGTTCCATCCAGGGAAGTGATTCTGCTGGTGCCTCAAGTGGGGTTGTGACTTTTTGGAACTATAAGGTCATAAGAGGTAATCCTCTTTTTCTCATCCTAATCATGTTGCCACTAGATTTACTCATATAAGGGACAACTTCAACCGGATCCAGTCTAATATTTATGCTCCTAACTGCAAAAAATCTTGGAAGGATTTTTGGAAAGAGCTGGCTACTTTTCAGAATATATTTCAAAATGACCCCTGGGTTGTCATGGGAGATTTTAACTCACCTCTCCTCCAGGGTGAGAAGTTTGGCGGCTCTTAGATCAATGAAGAAAGCAAAGAATATCTCTTGGATTTCATCAACAACTAGGCCTTGATCGACCTGCACTTGCAAGGGAGCTCTTTCACATGGTCAAATCGAAGAGTTTTGTCATATCTCATCCAAGTGAGCCTTGACAGAACCCTTGTTTCTGATATTTAGATCTTAAATTATTGTTGCTCTTTGAAAACCCTCCCTAGGATTGGATCTGACCATTTCTCTATTAGTTTTGTTGTTGACCCCTTAAAAATTAAAAGGAATACTCCCTTTCACTTTGAGAAGATGTGGCTTTCCCATCCTCTCCTCCGAGAGGAAATAAGAAAATGGTGGAATATTAAAATTAAGGGTACTACCTTATTTAGAATTGCCAAAAAACTAAGAGAAGTTAAAATGAATCTCAAAAAGTGGAAAAAAGAGTCTTTTAGTAATATCTTTCAAATCAAATCTAACCTTCAGTTTAGGCTGTCTGAAATCCAAAACAAAATTCAGAAGGAAGGCTACTCTAATGAAACTAAGGGAAAGGAAAACGAGATTCTCTCAAAACTTCACGAGACTATTGCTAGAGAAGAGGAATTTTGGAGACAAAGATCCAGAGCTCTCTAGCTTAAGGTTGGAGACAAAAATACCAGATATTTTCATCTTTCAGCATCTAAACACAGGGCAGCTAACAAAATCTCTGCGATTGTGGTTGATGGCAGAACTTATGAGGAGGAAGAGGACATTAGAAGAGAAGTTGTCCTATTCTTTAAGAACCTCCTGTCTGAGAAAGAGGGTATTAATTTGGAGGATCAAAATCAGTTACTAGAGGCTATCCCTGGGATTGTTAACTCTAGAGACAATGAAATGTTGACAGATATACCCACCAGTGAGGAAATTAAAAAAGTTGTTTTCTCTTTTGAAGGAAGCAAAGCACCTGGTCCTGATGGCTTCCCTTTACTTTTTTTCCATTGGTTTTGGGACATTGTTGGGGAGGATGTTGAGAAGGTGGTGAAAGAGTTCTTCCGCTCTAGAAATATTTTGAAGGAATTAAATGCCACTTTCTTGGTTCTTATCCCTAAAAATCCTGGAGTGAAGGATTTTGAAGGCTTCAGACCCATCAGCCTCTATAATTCCTTCTATAAAATTATTTCGAAGGTGTTTACCTCTAGGCTGCTTCATTCTACCCTCTATTATTGCTCCTCAACAGAATGGTTTTGTGCCTGGAAGACAAATTCTTGACTCTATTGTCCATGCTCATGAGAATGTTCATTCCCTTTCGGTCTCCAAATCAGAAGGATTTCTTCTTAAGCTTGACATTTTGAAGGCTTATGACAGGGTGGACTGGAACTTTTTGTTTAAGATCTTAAAATCTTTTAGTTTCAATTAAAGGGTTTTGCAGCTTATCGAACAACTCATTACTTCTGCTTCTGTGGCAGTTCTTATTAATGGATCCCCTTCCACTTTTTTCCATAGTTCTAGAGGAGTAAGACAAGGAGATCCCATTTCTCCTATCCTCTTCACAATTATGGCTAAGAGTTTTGGTAGGAATATGAGTAAATTGGTTGCTCAAAGATCTATTATGGGGCTCAAACCGTCATCGAACAATTTGATATGCTCTCATCAACAGTTCGTGGATGACACTTTGCTGATGGGAAGATCTATTGTTTCGAAAGCTAAAGAGATGAAGAAACTTTTGGATACCTATGGTAGAGCTTTTGGTCAGGTGGTAAATAAGCAAAAAATCTCACTATATTTCTTTAACACACCTTTGCATAGACAGAGAAAGATAGCTGGAATTCTTGGTTGTAAGATAGAGTCCCTTCCTGCTACTTATCTGGGACTGCCTCTATGTTTAAAACCTCCGGATACTTTTTGGATCTCTCTGGTTGATAGGTTTGGGAAAAAACTCTCTAGCAGGAAAGGAGCTCGCCTAAGCCAAGCTGAAAAACTCTAGCTTCTTAAAGCTTCTCTACAGAACCTCCCTATCTATGCTCTCAGTCTTTTTAAAATCCCATCCAAATATGTTGAAACCATTGAGAAGATTCAAAAGAGATTCCTTTGGTCTAGAGTTGAAGAAAGAAAAAGAATGCCTCTTGTAGGATGGGATTTGGTTTGCAGATCTAAAAAGGATGGAGGCCTTGGGCTAAGAAAAATCAGACTGCTGAACAAGTCACTCCTAGCGAAACAAATATGGAGACTTTTCTTTTCCTCTAGGGAATGGAGTGAAATAATTAAAAGTAAGTATTTGCAGAATAACAATTCCCTCAAAGACTTTATTGAGAATCCCAACCTCCCGAAAGGATCAAGTTGTTGGAACTATATGATTGATGGGATAAAGGTGGTAAAATTGGGATTGAAATGGTAGATTCGCAGTGGTAACCAGATTAGATTTTGGGATGACTATTGGCTGCATAATGAACCTCTGTCTCAGGATGGGAATCTCAATAAATGGGCTAAGTTTTGCAAAGATACTTTTGGCCTTTTTGTTAAAGACTACTGGCGGGATGGTAAGTGGATCAATCTTCCCTTGATAAACCTTGTTTTAGTCCTTGTTTACTCCTTGAATGTTGTCAGACTATGTTTAAATCAGGAGGATAGTCTTATTTGGAAGTATGAGCCTTCTGGGCACTTTTTTGTCTCATCTTCCTTTGCCAGGATTTCACATGCTCCTAACCCTCCCCCTTTGTGGTCGCAAGTCTGGACTAAGCATCTCTTACCTAAGGTCAACATTTTTTTCTGGTCTCTACTACAAAATAAAGTTCTAACTATGGATAATCTTAGCAAAAGAGGTGTTCTACTCCCCAATAGATGCTACCTATGTAAAAGCAATGCTGAATCGGTTAACCACCTCTTTATCCACTGTCCTTTCTCCTCCTTGGTTTGGGACAAGCTTCTGAAATGCTGGCATTTTTCTTCGGTCCTCCGGAGTCGGTTGAGGATTTTTTTGTTCAATGGAAAGCCCCTTCTTTCAACCCCTTTATTAAAAAATTATGGGCTTTCTCGTTCCCCCATGTGACTTGGGAAATTTGGAAAGAGAGAAATAACTGGATCTTCCGGGATAAGGAGTTGTCAGAGGAAATTGTGTTTGAAAAAATTCTAAGGATGATTAAAGAAAACTTCTCTATTGTTCCCTTTAGGGAGGACAAGGTTGAGACTGTGGTTTGCTCTCCTTTTGACGGCTTGATTGCTAAGGAATGGAGAATTAAATGGGATATTTCCAATGCCCCTAATACTACCAAAAAATCCAGGATGGAGTTTGCTGGAGTTTTCCTATGGAAGGCTAGGCCAAAGCCAACTTCGATGGTGCGGCCAAAGGAAATCTGGGGAAGGCAGGGTGTGGTGGGGTCCTAAGGGATTCGACAGGTAATTTTATGGGAACTGTTGCCACTCCTCTGGGGGTCCAAACTAATCATGTGGCAGAAGCGGTGGGGGCTTATTACATAATCAACCTTGCTGTGGGAATTAAATGTAAAAATTTATGGCTCGAAAGTGATTCAAAAAATATAATGGATAGCCTTTGTGGTAGGTCCCAGCCCACATGGTCGATCAAAAATTGGATAGAAGATGCTAGGGTTCTACTTATTAAGTTCAATAGAATAAAAATTACTCATGCTTACCATGAGGCGAACGCGGTTGGTATTTTTTCGCCAATGAGGGAGTTAAGAGTGACAAAATCCTCACGTAGCACAAAAATACTGACCTCCACCTCGAGGTTCAAGCTTTATTGGAGCTCGATGTGGTGAATGGAAAAGAGGCGGTGTCTTGTAATAATGAGGAAGGTACGAGTCATGAATAACAAAATTAGAAGATATAATGGGGACGAGAGGATCCGGCAGATAAATTATTTACTTTGGCATGCTTTGTGGGTCCTGCAAAGCAAAGGAACTATCTGGAACAGGTTTTCTATCTACAAAAGTACTCAAACTAAGATCTCAAAAATGGGCGGGGAACGGAAGAGGGTTGAACCTACCAGCTTCGAGTCACATACCAAGAACACTAAAGCATAGAGTAAAATAAGAAGGGGTGGCCTACTTCCATTCATCAAGAAACTCCATGGCCCTAAGGAGGAGATTACAAATTTTTTTGAGAAAAATTGGAATAATGGGGAGGTTCTTCTCTTTGGAAGGAAAGTTCAGATTGATGAAGCTTTGATTGCGGAGGTGATTAGCATTCTGATGGAAGAGCATAAATTTTTTAGAGACAAGAAATTCTCTAACGAAGCTGTGATGAGGTTCCCTAAGTCTGAAACAAAGAAGCAAAAACTTGTCAAGATGACAAATAGTTACTATGAAGCGGACACTATAAAAGCTTTATGGAGAAAAGTGCTAAGGGTTATCATGGAGTACATCACTCTCAACGGCCGCTTCACTAGGGTTTATGGATACCACTTTGTGCTACTCAATCACTTCTGGCATAAGGTGCGTGTTTCTATCCCTTTCTTCTTGCTCTGTTCCCTGAGAAATAGCTTTTCTGACCACAGTAGAAGCCCTAAAAGATACCTGTTTCTTCACACAGGTCTTTTAAGGCTTATTTATGAGCACTTTCAGAATATGTCTACCCTTCCAAACCCTTTAGCCCCTTTGGAGCTTGATGAGGACGATACTGAGCCTAGCATATCTGATACTAAAGTTTCCCCTGGCTATGTCAAGAGCTCTTCGCCTCCTTTGCCCCCCTACTGCCTCTGGCCATTCCCCCAGCCTTCTAGTGCCTCCTCTGTTCCTGCTCTTGGCCGTACTAACCCTAACGCTAAAGTTGCAGGCTCTAGCTTTCCAGTTAATAAGTTAGTCTCTTACCCTGATGACTCCCCTGTTGTTTCTGCTAAAGCGACTGGGGTTAGTCTTGAGAATCCCCACATCCCTCAGAATATTCAACAGGAGAACTATAGCCCTCCTAGAGGTGCGGAGTCGGTGATTTTTGGGGTCAATTTTGAAAGTGACCCTCCTTTTGACTTCGTTGGTACTGCCAAGAGTTGTTATGTGGACTAGTTTAATTCTGCCAAATGGTTATTCCATGAAATCAATGAGTTGAAAACAAAAAATTTGTCTCTTCATAGTAAATTGGGGGAAATTGAAGCCAAAGTTGCGGGGCTAATTCAGCTTGAAGCGGAGAATAATACCAATGTGATGGATAGCACTCAAAAGGATATCACTGTTGAAAATGATATTCAAAAAATAAAAGGAACCTTGAAAAAAATTGTTGATCAAAACTATACAATTACCAGAGATAATGTTGTTATTATCAAAGCCATGCCCGAAAGACTAGAGAAAACCCAGAAGAGAGCTCTGATTGTCGACCTTGATCAGGAGAAAGACCAGGATGAGGAAGCAGGGATCTCTAAACAAACCAGATCAAGCATGAAAAGAAAAGCCCTGACTATCCCAAATATGACTTAGATCTTTATGGAGGGGGTCCAGGATATGGTGGACCTAGAAGAGGTTGCGGACGAGCTTCTAAAATATATGGATTAGCTATGGATGGGCCCAGCTTTGTCTGTTTGCTGGCCGTTTTATGGCTTTTTTGTGGGTTTTTATGGTTGTCTGCTTTTGCTGGTTTTTTCTTTCTAGCAACCTTTTTTTCCTTCGGACCTCTGTTTTGGTCTTAGCTTGTAATGTTACTTTTTGTTTCAGGTCCTTGTAAAACCCGTTTATCCCCTTTTATCAAAAACTAGTACTTGCATCTAAAGGAGGTTCAAGTTTAAAACATAAGGCAATGCAAATGAAAAAGAAAAGTTTCCATCAAATTGAAAAAATTATTGCAAATGAAAATAGAAAATTTCCATTTAGTTGTAAAATAAATTTGTATGTGGCTTTTACATGATAATTGAGATTTTGGAGGCTTTCACATGATATTTTGGATGCTTTTACTATTAAATGCAAGTTGATTTACCATTAAACGACAACTAAAACTTGTTTTCTAGCAACTCAACAGTGGTTTGCAGGCGTGTAACTTGTTTTCCAGAAATTCAACAATGGTTTGTAGGCATGAGACTTGTTTTAGGCTGAAATCTCACACTATATGTAGCTTATCCAGCTAATTAATAATTAATAGATTTTTATATAGTACAAATCAAAGTAACATATAAAAAAATTTAATTGTTTAAGCGACTTTTAAAGAGAGCAGGAAGAGGGAGGAAAATGAAAGAGATAGAGGGAGAGTCAATTTTATATATAGAGAGAGAGAGAGGTAGATATACATAAAGAGAGAAACTCAAAAGATAGAGAATGAAAAGAAGATGGAGATTTAGATAGATATATAGCAAGAGAGATGGAGGGAGAGAGAAATAAAGAGATAGAGAGAAAAAGGAAAAGAGATATAAATAGAAAGTGAGATATGGATGGAGACAGAGAGAGAGGAAGGGAGGTAGAGAAATAGAGATATAAATAGAAAGTGAGATATAGATGGAGACAAAGATTGAAAGAGAGATGAAGAGATAAGGAGACATAGAGCATGAGAGAGAAATATCAAAGATACAAAGTAATAATTAATTTTATAATTCAAATTAAATCATAATTTATATTTTTGGAAAGCTGAGAATCTCCTCTAAAGCCTTTTTCATTCATTAATTTTGGGTGAAAAAAGGAGCCACATACCTATAAATATTGCCAAACCATGATCCTGCACATACCAGTTGTTTCATGTTAAAAATCCAAGGATGATATGTGTCCTTGGGGAGTTATACTCAAGGTAGCATGTCATTTTGTTAAGGATATGATAGTTCACCTTTAAAACCTCTTCAGTGTATCCATTGCAAACTTAATATAATTTATCTAACATTCTAACATACCTCTCTCTCTATCCCCCTTTCACTCTCTCTATCTCTCTCCCTATCTCTCCATCTCTATGTACCTCTCTCTCTTCTCTCTATCTCTCCCTCTTCTACCTATCTCCATTTCTCTCCCTCTCTCTCTCTACATGTAGTTTTCCATTATGTTACATTCGGCTACAAGGTATATCATTAACCAACAACAACTGTATTTAATCCAATTGACCTTTTAAGTCACAGGTCTTCTTCCATTGTACATAAAATATTATGTTGTGAAACCATTTAGCATAGCATACCGATTTAAATAAAGTTCCATTTGTTCATATTCAAATCTTCTCGCATCCCATCATCAATTGACTTTTTCTATAAATAGTTAGTCTTAAGAAAAGTAATTAATAGTTTCTTGTGTTTTTTTCCCCTACCCTTCAATATATTGCCATAGTATATCCTACTATCGGCATAACCATTGCACCTTGTTGAGGTGCAAGCGCTAGTTATTTAATTTTCTGATTTGCAACCTACGTAGAGTCTTATGGAAATATGGTCCTAACTAATAACAATTTCGATACTTCATTAAATATTAATGTCCTTATCAATTCACTCATTTGTCTTTGTATTTTATTAAAGGGTTTTACATTAATGTTTAATGGGATTGTAAGAGTGATGTTGGATGTATCAAATACCTTCAAATCTTCATAACTCCAAGCAATAATCTCATGAGAGTTCTTGGGGTGTTTGCATAATACTTCAACGTTATTCGTCTATGCAATCCTTCTATAAGAGAACATTCTTTGTGTCAGTACCATCTCTTATGCTTTATGCTTTATACATTCTACTTTCTAAAAGAGATGATTTTCTTTTTTATCTAAAAGATGTGTTAAACAACCTCTTCAGTGCAACTATTTCTTTAGAATACTATTAGTTTTCATATTTATGGCTCTTTGTTCATCCATCTTAAAAATAATATTTATCAATCTCACCAATGATATGTTATTTAATATACTTTAGTTTGTAATGAGTTCTATGATATGTTTGTCATCTTTGAATACTTATAAATTGGTGTTGTGAGATTGATTTTGGTTTACACTATTTATGTTTTTCAATTGATGTTGTAGATCACACTCAATGAACTATCATTAGAAAATGTATATCTCTTCTTTCTAATGATGGAGCATAAAGTATGATCCAAAATATTGATTAAAAACATACCCAATGCGTGAGGTCTCACCTATTGATGAGCATTGCACCTTTTTTATATTTATATATTAAAAGTATTCTAGTGAAATCCTAGAACTAACATATTTGATTGGTGGTAGACACATTCTTTAATTGAAAAAATTGAATATATTTAAAAATAAATAAAAATAAAAATTTAACTCTACTTATGCTTCTATTCTCATTCTTACTACAATTTGTATTATGTATTTTAATTTTATTAACTATTTATATAGTATTAATTCTTACCGATTGGCTCAACATGGAAGAGACATAGGACATCTCAATGCTTTGCATCATCCCCAAAAGGAAAACACAAAAAATAAAAAGAAAAATAAAAAGGACCTTTTGGGTCAATATGGAAGACATAGGGCATCTCTATGCTTTGTGTCATCCCTAGAAGGAAAACACAAAACAAAAGAAAGAAAAGAAAAGAAGAAAATATGACATATAGAAGAATAGAGAAGCAAATAAAGGTAGTGTACAAAGAGAAGAACATCAAACACACATTACGGGGGAACACGATACACACATACGAGCACACCAAAGAAAAGAAAAAGGAAAAGGAAAACATAAAAAGACTAGTAAGGAAAATGTAAGTCAACCATTAACTGAGTTATTGGCTTCTCAATCTCAAGTGGTATAAGCGGAAGGTAAATAATATAGTTAAGAGATAAGGACAAATGCAATACTAAGACAAGGCTAACAACTTTGTGCCCCCACTGAGTGTAAGGAAAGAAAGAGCCAAGATGGATGATGAGAAGGATCATGCAATAGTGAGAATGGAAAATTCTACAAGTTCTATTACATGATAAAGGTATAGGGTACTTATGGGATGACAAGATAATAGTCGGTATCAATGAAGTGATACTTACTCAGTATTTCCATCAATGTCTGACATTCATCAGTTCGGTGTCCAAGAATATGACGATATTTGCAATAGGGTATGTTAGAATCTTTGGGATGGATGACCAGCCTATTTGAAGGTGGTAAGAGTAGAAGACCTTTATTTAGAATCATTTGCAATTTTCTTTCACATTCAGGTGGTGGATGGAAAGGAAACCTTAGTTTTTTCAATTTGTAAGGTCATTTACGTTTACTAGATTCACCTTTTTCATGGATTGAAGGAGGAATAGGACCCATGGGGATCCTAGCATCCGTATTAGTGGAATCAGGTATAGGTTGTTCACGTGGAAGGAGAAAATTCAAGTCAAGAGGGGAATCAAAGATCACTATGCCATCATCCTGAAGTCTCCAATATTCAAAAGGAGGCTTGTTATCATGAGGAGGATCTTGATATCCTAATCTTGTTTTGTTTTCATTTCTTGGTTTTTGTTCTAGAAGTTAGTGAATGTTATGTTCAGTTGTTGTGTCACAACCTTGTTTGCTTAAGATATTAAAGTATTTTCCATATGTTTCTTAAAGGTTGATTGGTGTGTTTGTAACTTTGTGATCATAAAATGGTTGAGGATTTACTTGGCTAGAGGAACTAGGTCCACTTGTTGGAGGGAACTTAGGTCCTTCGTTTATTTCAGGATGTAGGTATCCAAATGTATCAAGAGGTGCAACAGTAGGAAGGTCTTGTGACTTCGTGGATGGGTAAAAGGCTGCATTGGCTTCAAGGTTATCAAGGCATTCAGTTCAGAATTTATTCATCCTATCATCATCTTCTCCAATGATGTCAACAACATGAGGAAGACATTCATGAGGATTTGAAGGAGCATGAGGAAGCTCAAGGTCATTAGGATCACAACCAAAGGCACAATTTGACATGTCTACTAAGGATTTTAATGAATTCCAAAACTTATTAAAGCAAAAGGCCATTATGGCAATGAATGAAAGTAAACTAATATGCAAGAAAGAAGATAAAATAGAAAATCTGGAAAGTATGACATAAAGTAATAGTAGAATGTAGAAAATGCTGAGAAAATGCCTGAAAATACAGTTCAAAATGTGCAACTGGACTAATTCACCCAAGGTGGTGAATGAGTCCAGGGATTAATGTTTTTGTGTTTTTTCAAAAAATTTAAAGTGATTTTTATGCTTTTTAGATGCAAATGAAGAATTTTAGTTTTTATAATGTTTTGAAGTGCAAAAATGAAATCTATATGAGATATTCACTAATGCAAAATTTGTAAATCCTAGGATACAAAAACAATGCAAAAAGCTAATGCTATGAGTCCTAGAATGTAAATGCAATTCAAATCGGAAAGAGGATGTTCAATAGGCAGGTTCACCAAAATGAACCAACAATTTTTGGGAGTTGTGTACTTCTCTTTCACTCTTAGGGTTTTTCACCTAAAAGGAGAGAGATAGGCCCAAAAACTGAGGTGGTTCAAACTAATACAAGTATAATGAAATTATGCTTAAATGCAGAAAAATGATCAAATTTATTGATTATCTATGCAAAACTAATGAAATATAAAGTGTTTGAAAACATAGTGTGATATGCAAAAATGAACTAGAAACATAAACAAATAAAATTAAAATTCAATGAGACTGAACAAAGTGCACTTGGAGATGAGATGCTGATGTCGGAAGATTCTGGAATCTGACATAAATCATTGTTGATGACCAGTGGGACTCATTCCCCACTGATGGCAAATCAGTCCTTCTGGTAAACTTTGTCAGAACCAATTTCTGACTATCGAGAATTGAATTCTGATGAAAACAACTTTTCTAGCCTAAAGGTGGGAATCATTCGCCACTGATGGCAAATCATTCCTCCTCCAAAATTTTTGCAAATTCAAGGGTCAATTCTGTGGGTCCAAATCTGCACTTGTCTTCTTGTCAGGTTGACAGAGTCAAATCTATAGAAAATGGACTGAATGTTGTCTCCAAGCTTGAATTAGGGTTTAGTTGACTTGAATCACTTTGATGACTTTATGACCACTTTTCAACACCTATTTCTTTGACAAATCTTCCTACAAGACCTACAAACACACATGCAAAGATGGCAAAAATGGTTAAGGGTTAGAGTGTAGGGATTTTCCTTGGTCAAATCCCACTTTGGTAATCAAACCCTTGATAAAGAAATGAAATGAAAATAAGAAAGGAATGATGAATAAATAAAATGCAAGTGTCCTAAACTCACCACAACCTTATTGTTGAAGTTTCAAGATATGCCAATGGCTGCTCTAAGATGCTTGATAATTGCTTGATCAAATGATGCTTTGAATGCAAGAATGCCAATTGATGTTGAATGAGTGAATGAGATGAATGGGAGTTAAAATGGATGGAAAATCACTTATTTATACACACTTATGCCCTAATTACCTAAGAATACAACATCACAGGCTAACATAAGGTCTTAATCAATAAAAACCATTAAGAAATTTGAATTTATTTTGAATTTTGTGTCAAGAGGGACTCATTCACGACCCATGGCGAATGGGTCCCATTTAGGCTTGCAAGTGGGTGTCAGGAATTAAATTGTTTTTAATGTTGTTTTTCGAGTTTGTATTCAAAAACACACTTAATTAAGGCCTATAAGTGCATAAAGGGGCCAAATAAAGCATAAGAAAGGTGTGATTAGTGGTGACAAGCCTAGAAAAGCATGAAAGTTTGTTACAAGACTTTACAACACTTTGAAATAGGACTTGATAAGGGACAAAAAGGGAATATTTAGATGAATTATAGTAAGAAGAGTCTAGAAAGGTTTAGAAATGTGTTACAACACTTCACAACACCTTCACAAGACATCATAATTTGAATATTCCGGACCTAATGTGAATATTTAAGTTACACTGCAACATTAAATCTAAGCAAAATAAGTCAAGCATCACATGAAAAAGACCTAAATGGCCATGAAAATGTCTAAAGATCCATTTTTCTATGGTACATGGAGATACTCATGGTGGTTTGGTGTATTGTGGAGGAGCATTCTCATTTCTCACACTTGGTCTACTTGATAGATAATCATCTAAGAGGTATTTTCCATCTTGGTTTGAGATGCATTATGTTTTATCATTTGTCTTCTCATGGATATAGATTTTGACCTATGTTAATCAGTTCTATAGGGTTCGTTTGAGGGGTGTTTGGCATGTTTATCTCCTTGTGCATATAATTTTGATTTATGATGTCATTTATGAGGGGTTTAGCAGATGTCCTTGAGCTTATTTCTAGTTGTGGGAATTGATTTCACTTTCACCTTCCTTAGTTAGAGAGGAATGCATCCATGTTGGCTAAATGAAAACATATGTTTTGTTTGATCTGTGAGATTGAACAATTGGGTGTTAGGGATTTTTAGTTGGGGTTTTCAAGGATATTTTAGTTGACACAACTTAGCAATTTAATATGTCCTTAAAATGATGTATTATGTGTTAGGATTTAAATGTTTTCTCTCTTTGTTCTATGGCTACTTTTTGGAGGTTCATGTTCACATGATTTGGTGTGGTGGATTTGGGAGAGTTAAGATGAATTATTGTTTGAGATTATACAATAGTCATTATTGCATGCATAGATCATTGTGATTAATTTTCATTACTACATGGTTTGATTATGACCCATATTTTGATATAAGTGTTGATTGGTAGATTAACTATACCAATCTATTTCATATACATTAAATTATACATACAATTAAAATATTAAAAGTATATTCTTTGGAAGAAATCAATTCAAACCATGTGAGAATACTTTTCATCATTGCTTATGAGACTTAATTTATTTGATTATGAAAATAGAATAATTTAACTTTGAATGGATAAAGGTTTGAAGAAAGCACTACTTCCTCATGAAATTAGTATCATAATGGTGTTAGGCATAATAATATACCTACTTATTTAAACATAAAACAACACCTTCTTAGTTGATATTCCTACAAACACGAGCATAATCCCATACTTTCCCTAGCTTGCAGGAAAAACTTTTGTGTGGAACACAATGTTTATCCTCTCTACATTTGCACATCTTATCCAGTGCACATCCATCTCTCAATTCCTCCACGCCCTTCCCTCCAATTCCAAACAAACCATCTGAAAACACTCCCTGTGGATCAAGCCTCTCCTTCACCTTCAAAAATCCTTCCAAGTTCACCATCCGTTTGGCCAACCCTCAGATTTTTCCCAGTGCAGTCCCCCTCCATAATTCTCAATCACCATCTGCTCTATCTCTATCTCTTGATACACATCTTCATTCCACTTGGGTGTACCGGCTTCCCTTTGTCTTTGAGTTACTCGCTCTAGCGTTACCTAATCCTCAGTCGGTCCTAGGTATGCCTCGGACTTCTTAATTGACCTCATAGCTATTGTAGCTCGGTCACACATCCTTTGGGGATCCAAATCTCTTATTTTCTTTACATCCTTCATGGCTTCTCCGAGTCTAGACAAAGGCACCCTCAATTCCACATCAAAGAATAGAGAAGTGAGCATGCGATGGTCCCAGCTACGTGTGATCTCATTTTTATCTAAAATTTGGTTAGGAGTACAACTCTTATCCTTTTGTTTAGGGACATTTTTGCATTCACCAGATGCCTGCATGCAAACGATCAAAACTGACCACTGGGTAACCTATGAAGCGTTCCCCGTCATTCAAAAACTGTTGTCGTTCGCTGCAGCTTGAATTGTTATGTTTCCAACAAGGTTGCAAATTGCATCCACGTCTGCTTCTGCCTGGATTGAATCGGCTAAAGGGAAATGGAAAACCAAATAAGATGATAAATATGTATTATATAAATGCATTTGTATAATGAAACATCTTCCGTGGAAGCGAATAATTAGTTAAGACTGAAATGCTAAAACATTCACATTGACAAGCACATGTTTCAATGTCAGCGACTGTGGTGGGAGTACCAAGCATTGAGTTGCTGCCGTAAACGCGATCGTTGGCTTAAAAAACTGCCTTCCAGCGTGAAGGAAGCCAAGATATGTCGGCAAATCTGTGAGCTCTGAGGAAACGTTCCGCTTCATTTTCTAGATCGTAATCATCTTTGACTAAGATGGAAACCGATCATTTAAACATGGGCTGCAAAGCGAATGTTATCTTTGAAATTGCTCCCAGCGTTCCCAGCGCCAATCTTGTGGCCTTCAGATCTTCGTCTACTTCTGTCAAACATATGATCTTTGCGTAGCCTTCAGAAGGAGATGCAGGCACTATCATTCTCATTCCTACCACATATTCATAAACTCCGCTGCCTTTGTCAGCGAGGCTGCTGCCGTGGTCTCTGGTGGAAATAACCCCGGCTGCAAAGACTACGTAAATGTAAGGCATGGCAGGAAATCAAGGCCGGGCTTTGCAGCTGCTTAAATCACGTCTCTCATCAGCGTTCCGACTTGGAAGATGATTGTCATGGCCTTGCTATTCACTTCAATGGTAAAGTCATAATTCTGGGTTGAAATGATGAGTCCTCTCTCCACACAGACGATATTTGAGATGCTGTGAGCGTGTCTGCTCACCACTTTGATCTTCTGGTTGGTTTGAACAGTGTGGGCAACAGTGCACAGGAGTTGGGGCTCTGAAGTAGGCCATGCCACGGTAGCCCCCTTGCAAATAGAACGGTCTGCCCATATGTTTTTAAGATTTCACATCCATCGCTACGACATTGCAGTGATGGGGGACGCGGGCATGTGGGAACGCTTTTAGTTTTGCGTCTGTGCACAACGCTGGAGTGAAATAGACGATAAACACAAACAAAATGGTAAGAGTGCGATCCGTCATTTTCATTTCGCACTTTTCCAGATGGGAAACAAGTTGGTTATGTGAAATAGACGATAAACACAAGCAAAATGGTAAGAGTTGCTGTCATGACAAAGTAGTCCATGACTGTTATTGCTGCCATGCGTGTGTGCATGGATTCTGACTTCGTAAAAGTTATATTTAGAATTCAACACACAATCCATGGTCTTGTGGGCCATGTGTTAACGTAATGCACATGAGATCATGTGCATAAAACTTGATAAAGAAGAGTCTGTTATGGTTATTATAGTGTGTGGTGCAGATGAGATCAAGTGCAAGGAAGAGCAGTTGTCCACCTCCCTGGCATTGTCCAGCTTCAAGGAAGACGACGGTTCAACTTCCAATTAGTCTTCAACCGCCCATGTAATGGTCTTAGCTTATCAGAAGAAAGTGCAATCTTATGTCCATTAAATTTATGGAATCTTTAAATGCTATGTCCATGGCATGTTGAACTGTAGCTCTTAAATAGAGCAAATGAAATGGCATTCTTTTATATGCAAATGTATCTCATTTCATTGTCAACGTCACCTTGATTCTATTCTTATAGTTCACTATTTCTTGGTTATATTTTAAATTTCATTTAATAATTATATTATTTATAACATTTTATCCAATGAAGGAAATGCATAATTGTCTTTTTCTAATGTTATATTTAAGTTTTAGAACAACATATAGTTCAATTTTATCATTAGCTGATAGGCTATTATAGGTGGGAAATCCACCGGAAAAGTCTATTGTTTGATGCCGATAAATTTTTTCCGGTGGCGGGATGACTCTTTTCCGGGCTTAACACGATGGGCATTAATTGAGTTTGATCTCCTCACTTAACATGGTGGGAATTTATTTAGTTTGATCTCCTTCCATACTATGAGGAGACAAGTTGGAGTAAATAGGAATGGTCCCAGACATTGACAAGCATGGCCTCTATCGGCTAAATATTGGAGGACAAGGACAAGAAGAATGGTGTGAGTGTTGCACGGAGGAGTTGCGCAGCCAAAGAGGCATGGTGTGCCTTAGTGAAGAAGTAAATAGTGACCCAGGAGAGGACGTTTCTTTCCTTGGCCCTGGCACACACCCAATACAATTTATATTTTCTTCCTTTCAGTTTAAATCTAATTGAAGGGTTTATGGATGAAAATTGCATTTAAGTTTTAAATCAGGTTTGAGGACATATTTTGTGATTTTTAAAATGAGATAGAAAGTTGATTTGAAAATTGATTCAAAAGTTTATATTTTTGTAAATATCGTAATTTTAATTTAGATCTCTTTAAAATTAGATTGTCTGTAAGTTTATAATTTAGTTGGCATACATGTAAATAAGCTTATATGTAAAGTTGTGTGTGTAGCAGATGCAAATCACCTGTGAGCAATGAAAGAGTGTACGTTCTTCCCTTGTGATAAAAAATATATATTTTTCAAAGATTTTCAAAAAAATAGCTAATTGGTGACAAAGAGCTGATAAAAATATAACATTAAATTAAACATTCAAGGATGGAAATTTAAATTCAGGTGCCAAAGGAATCGTGATTTGCAGAGGAAAACAAAAACACAGCAGAGACTAGACCCTTCACAGACAGTTAACACACATGCAAAGCATTACAGGTTGTTCTGACAACACAATTCATTTTCCTTCATTCATAAGGGTTGTATCTAAGTTGTAAAATGGCATAGGAAATCAAACACTGTCTCATGGTCGACTTTGAATTATTGTCCACAAGTAACTAGAGAAAACAAGCAAAGTAGTTGTACCAAAAAATCAAGGGGTTGCAGTAGATGATGGCTTATCATAATCCCTTCATAGTCGTTCATAAGAGAGTGAACAATCGATAGATTGGCATAGGGGAGAGAACTCAGTAGTTGAGCATTCTAGCTTTCTTGGAAAGTCTCTTGCTTATAATTAAAGCTTTCAAGGCCACATCATCAAGTATGATGATGCCACCTTAGCATGCTTTTTGTCCAGGGTCGAGAGTTGGGTACGCTTCCGTCATTTTATTAGTTTCTGCAATGCGATCGACGTCGTGATTTGTTAAACTGGATGCCTGTTCCGTTTGGGGTGCAATGGATGCGATGGCAGCGGCTTTGCTCGGCTGGGATGCCTGTTGAATCCTACGTATTCACGAAATATTGGACATTATAGAACTCTCATTACCAACAGAAGAGTTAAAAATCGGTCCCAATGATCCCACTTCCATATAAAAAGAAGAAGAGGTGCTAAGTAATATTTTTATAATTATACATATAATATAATTGTATTTATTATTATAATATTATATATATAAATAATATTATTACTATATTATATTTTATAATAAAAATTGTTAAATATAAATATATAATTATCATAACTAGTACTTGCATCTAAAGGAGGTTCAAGTTTAAAACATAAAGCAATGCAAATGAAAAAGAAAAGTTTCCATCAAATTGAAAAAATTATTGCAAATGAAAATAGAAAGTTTCCATTTAGTTGGCAAATCAATTTGTATGTGGCTTTTACATGATAATTGATATTTTGGAGGATTTTACTATTAAATGCAAGCTGATTTGCCATTAAACGATAGTTGAAACTTGTTTTCCAGCAACTCAACAATGGTTTGTAGGAATGAGACTTGTTTTAGGTTGAAATCTCACACTATATGTAGCTTATCGGCTAATTAATAATTAATAGATTTTTATATAGTACAAATCAAAGTAACATATAAAAAATTTAATTGTTTAACTAACTTTCAAGAGAGAGCAGGAAAGAGGAGGAAAATGAAAGAGATAGAGGGAGAGTCAATTTTATCTATATAGAGAGAGAGGTAGATATACATAAAGAGAGAAACTCAAAAGATAGAGAATGAA
>VDFB02105031.1:0-11147 GCA_007258455.2 Sequoia sempervirens | reverse complement strand
TGGTTGTGCCAGGAGTTAGGGAAGACCTGCAATCTCTCTCGAAGAACCCACAACTCTTCAAATACACCCAAAAACATGAAGCAAATAGCATAAAACAACCACTGTTCAAATCTCACCATAAAAGGAAAATATCTGAGAACCTTAGTTTGAATAATGCAATTAACAAGGTCGGTATACAAAAATCTGTGTCATAGTGTGTGATTGTGAAACTAATGGTTTTGCCACTCTGCGAATGGGAATGATACACCTCTACACAGTGTTGTATCAATTAAGATGCTGCTCATAAAAAGCAAACAATAATGAAGGATAATCAGACCTCAAGAATTTGTTGACCACAACTACCTCAGAACCATTAACTCTTGTAATTCTGAAACCTGAAGTCACACAGATGTCATCGCACTTCCAGTGAAAAGGTAATGGCCAATTTCAACAATATCTTCCTAGCAACTTTTCAACGGCTTTCTGTAGCCTCTTACGTAAAACTGCAATCTTTTCTAAAATTATTAACATTGATTTCAAACTAAAAATAGAAACAAAATGAATGTTAATTAGTCTAATTTTCTACATTTGTGGCCAATGGTATGGACCCATCAATTTCAGAGGGAATAATCAAACAGCAACAAACTCAAATTACATGAGAGATCATTTGCAGTGGGGACACATAGGTGCAATTGAACTATGTACATACAGGTGAGAAAGAGTAATATTTAACCCCTCCTTTCACATAGTGTAGCCCACCAATGAACTAACTTTTAACTGCCATTATAACCAATGGCGAGCTCCACATTACTGCTCAACTCCTTGTAGGGTCACCACGTCTTGATCTACCTTCTCTAACAACATCCAGTCATGAATGAGACTCAAAATCTTTACAGTTATAGCTTTCAAGTGAGATCTTTTGTAAATATTTATGAGAGTTCTAAGTGGTTATGCTTTCATCTAATGCATTGTCCTTAATCTAATCCTTCATTCAAAATTTTAACAAATATCAAATTAAATCTTTACACAGGAACTCTTAGATGCTATCCGTTACTTTCATTGCTTCCTCTTTAAATTATCACATTTTTTTATGTTTTAGCACTAACCATAACTGAAATCACCTTTTGTTCATAAGAATGAGTATGAAACTACATAACTTTATTACAACAATGTTTATTATTCCTTATATTATTATCTCTATATTGAATTTAGAATAATTCTATCTGATAGTATATGTAAATTGTGTTGATGTGCGTGTTTTGGGAAAAAGGACTGGTTTACTTATGTAACATATAAATATTTATTGGACCATCTAACAAAGAATATTAGGTGGGGGTTATACTATTACATAATTGAAATCTATTTAGTCTACTATTACTGTTACTGGAGCGTCATCATATCTTATGTGTTTTTATTGTCCTAAGCTCCAGGAAGGAGATTTTGATCCCAAGATATTGCTTACACGAATGATTTTTCTACCTTTTTTAACATATTATAGCAGTTCCAATTACTCTTGTTTTCCTTAGTCCATTAGCTAAAACAATAGTATTTCATCTAAGGTATGAACATAGCTCTTAATAAGGCAAAATACATTTAGGTAGAACAAACACCCTACTCATTTCTTTGTTGTAGATTACATTAGTGTGTTATGTTCTTACCTAAAGAAGGAAAAGTGTTGAAGTAAGAGAATAATTGTTCTTATTATTTACACCCAACACTTGAATCATAGAACTTTGTATACTCTATTGTTAGTGAGTGTTGGACATCTAGGAATTTCACCGCTTCACCTATATTCTTTGCTTATTTATTGTTCTTTTCAAAAAGTACTAGACATTAGGTCCATTGCATTTTGCAATTAATCTATGCATAATGTGAATCGTGAATTAAATTGAGAATATATTATAAAAAGATAATTAAATATTGAATCATACCTTAGTTTATTAAATTTTTGGTTTAATGATGACACTCTTTTTATG
The DNA here is from genome assembly GCA_007258455.2 of Sequoia sempervirens. Taxonomy (NCBI): domain Eukaryota; kingdom Viridiplantae; phylum Streptophyta; class Pinopsida; order Cupressales; family Cupressaceae; genus Sequoia; species Sequoia sempervirens. The sequence goes on along the minus strand of VDFB02105031.1, from coordinate 9,192 downwards.
CATTATGATTTATCTCACTTTGTAGATCTTAAGAATTGTTGCATAGGAACATATACTTATTTAAATTTATTAGTTTTTATATGTATTCTCATATATGTTACATCTTTTAGAATTCCTTTATAGTGTTATACGCTTATTGATGAAGCCTTTTTTAATCATTTAGTTTAGAAGTAACCATTCTAGTATAGTTACATAGGCAAGTGTGCATGAAGCTTTAAGTGATTGGTATGTGAGATTTTCTTACCGTTACAACAGGTGTATACTTCTTCTTTTTTTCTTAAAATGTGCAGGACTGAAGACTTTCATTTTCCATTGAAAAAGAAAATTTGTTGATGCTTCGACCCAAATAAGCTATAACATTGATATGCAGCCAATGGAGAATAAAATCTTTAATTTATGTCAAGCGCATCAAATTTCAAGGCAAACGTTTCGAATCAAACTAGAGAAAAAAAAAGGAGGCATGGCAGAATTTATTGCATGGACTAAAGAAGACTTATAAGTTTATAATTATGGATGGTCTTTAAGAGAAAAGATTATTCTCTGCTTATTCCGAAAGCTTTAACCAGTAAATGTTAAACCTTAGAACGAAACCTTACATGCATTCACCTATATTCAAGAGATAAATATTTTGTACAACAATGTAGCAAATGATGATATGAAAGGTGGTGAAAATCTTAATGGCAATATAAACTTTCCCTAAGCTTATTCGAGGCTAACACAATAAGATTTCTCATGATATACATAACCATAAATTAATGAGAGTGACAATTTTATAATTAAATAATTTAATTTAAATATAGAATGTATTTAGTTTTAAGAAAGATCTAATAGATGTATTTGTTGTAATTATTAATTTTGATGTTTTGAAGTTAAAAATTTGATAGTTTTAATATTTCTGTCATTTGAAATTTCACATGATACTTGAGTGCATGTTATGAATAGACAAATAACTCACCCAAGACATGTTTTGAATGAACAAATGACTTACCAAAAACACGTTTATATAAAATTTTAGGTGGTGTCAAAGTGTATGAGTCTATTAGTAATTAGGAATTAGTTTATAGTGTTGGTACTTTCTTTACTCGTGCAAAGTATTTAGGAGAAAGTTAGAAAATTTGTCTCAACAATACATCATACTATAAGAATACAAAAACTATAATTTTGGGGTATAGAAAACTAACTAAAAATTTGAGCTACAAAGGTCATTTTTTCTTGAATAATATTCTAAATGATGTAGAATTAGTTCCTTAATTCCTAGGATGTAGATATCTTCCAAATCTTTATTGGTATTTTAGATCAAAAGTTAGGTCTCGCATATTGAAAATGTAAGAAAATTTATGATTTATAACATGGACTTAAATTCTGAAGGTGGAAGCGATAAGAGAAATGGTTTTGGGCATGCGTGCGCAAGTTTGAATTCTGAAGGAATTTGTGAGGATGAAGATGCAAATGATATGGTGATGGGGTTCTGGAGTTAGCAGAAATGGGCACTCTTTCCCCTACCAAAACAGGTGGTGTTGGGTCTACTTTCGGGGATGAGACTACTACTGTTGAAGTTGAATATGCAGAGGAGCTCAGTTTGAAGTTTTCCATCAGAGCTACTGGCATTGAAGATGTTGTGTTGGACAGTTTAGAGGTTGTTGTCAAAGCTGTAATCGCTAGTGAGCATTTTGACTTTGGAGATTCGGTGGAGGGGTTTGATGAGGGGGATCTTGCTCCTTGTTTCAGATCTGTCTATGTTCTCTCTGAAGATGAGATTGATGATGAGTGGTTTATCGATCAGATGAAGAGGAAGAAGAGCTCCTTCTTGATATTCTATTGGAGGATCGTAGGATGTCTCAACAGTGTGTGAAAGTGGTGCAAGGGCACCTCAAACCTTAGTGAAATTTTTGAATTTTTGAACATGTATTGGGGTGGCAAGTCTAGTCTTCAAAGGTTTGAGTCCAAATTTTGGTTTTCTATGTTATTTTTTCTCTAAATAAGGTCATAAAGACCATTATGTTGTGTATGTGAGTCTTTAGGAGGAGTAAAATATAAGGGAATGTCAAATCATGTAAAGTTGCTTTTTAAATTATAATATTGTCATTAGTGCAAAAATACTTGTAAAGGGAAAGAATGACGGTCACAAGGAGGTTTAAAAGGTAGTTGATGGTAGTTGGTCAGCGGTTTTGGGTGGAAGAACCTTTAAAAAGGTGAATGACATCGTTGTAATGGTTGGCTAAGATATTTCGAGAAGAAAATTAATAAAAGCTTTGTTAATTCTCAAAATTTCCTATTTTTCGTATCTTTTCCAGACTTGTATAGGTCTATATAGGCTTTTCATAGTCTGAAACTTTCAATGGATGTTGGTATATGTGTCCACTATCATTTAAAGTTGGTTTAAAGTCTTAAGATAGGATTTTGTAAAAGATATCTGCATCTTATTGGAACTGCCCTATTTTTTGTGTTAGAGGGTTTTGAAGAAAAAAAATGATATCCTAAGCATTCCACCTACTGTATTGACCTATGTATTGGTGGAAAGGCTTCTCTTAGGATGTAATAATATTTCTTTATTTATTTTTCAACTTGTGAGTACGTGGAAAAGGAATATGATGATGCCCTAGGGTAAATCAAGTTGTTTTCCATGTATAAAAGGGGTAATGAGGGGTGGTTTTGTAAAAATGTGTTTGGGATTGTCCATGTAATGGTTTTTGAAGTTTTTGTAGGGTATTTGAAGCCTGATAGAAGCTTTGGTTGGGTTAGATAAGCATGGGAACACATATTTCTACCAAAACCCTTGTTTTGGGCATGTAAAGGGAGGGTTTCTTAGATCAGAGGGATTGAATCTGAGTTCTAAACATGAATTCAAGGGTTTTATGGCATTTCAATTGCTTCCCCAAGGTTTTAGAGGGTTTTTTCAAGTCTAGAAGGTACTCCCTTTGTAAATTAAGCCTAATTTGAGTAGCCTAAGCAGGGGGTGTTGTATTGAAAATCATAGTTGTTACAAAGGAACCCTATGAAATCTCTTACTTTGGTAAAGAACTTGGTAAAAGGTGTCTGAAACTCCAAGGGTTTGAGGTCTTGAGGTGTTTGTAGAGTCTTATGCCTATTTTTCATGTTTGGAACCCTATAAGGGTTTTGAGGGTGAGTTGATGTCTAAAAGTTGAGATCATTAGGAAGAGAGTTTTCCTTGTTTAGTTGTGATCAAGTTGAGGTTGTTTGAGTGTGTTAACCACCCCTCTACATCAAAGTGGTATCAGAGCTTTAGGGAAAGGATCCCTTATTGGAATTTTGTTTGGTTTTGTAGGCTTGAAGAAGGTTGATTGGTGAAGATTCCTCCAAAGGAAAAGAAAAAAGAAAAGGAGATGAATGAGTTGAGGAACTAGAACATCAAAGAGATTAGAGAGTTGAATGAGAGGTTGATAGTCTTAGAGACGAACAAAAGAAGAGAAGCAGTTGAGAGTAGTGAGTCAGAAGAAGAAGATGCTGAGGAGTTTGAAGATGTTGATGAAGAACTTGATCTAGAAGACCAAAGGATGGCCAAGTTGATAAAGGCTGTAAAAGGTGACAAATACAAGGTGAAAATTGATGTACAAAAGTTTACTGGTAATTTGAATGAGGAGGAATTGTTAGATTGGATAGCTTTCTTAGATAACTATTTTGAATGTGAAGAGATTCCTAAGGAACATAGAGTGAATATTTCCAAAATAAATCTTAAGGGTCATGCACTTGTTTGGTTGGATTATCTATAGTTTTTGAAAAGGAAAAAACAGGTTTTACAGGGACCTGAAACCACGAAGTTTAGACAACAAAAGATAAGTAGAAAAAAGTACAAACAACTAGACAATTGTCCCAAAAAGGAAACGACAGCACCAAAAGACAGCAAGGCCCAAAAAGGACCACCCAAAAAAACCAGCAATCAAAACACCCCGTTACTCCAAGGTGTTTAGTAATTCCTCAGCTTCCTTTTCAACATTCTGCATGTCCTATAACCCCTTCTTGAGAATTTGAACCATATGTGAAGAAGTCGAGGTTTTCCTCTTTATGTTTGCCCTGGTACGAGTCGAAATCCTTTCACCAGCCGATCTACTACCTCCCTTGTCTGCATCCAAATCCACCACCAGCAAACCCTTTTGGTTTTTTTCAAGCTTTTCCACCATAGCATTTATGATGATTGTGTTATGCCTAGCAATTTTGTGGTTTTTTGCAACAGTGGCCCTAATGTTTTGTCCAATCTTGGACATGTTACACTCGATACTAGCCAATCTATCCTCCTGTGATTACTGTATTTTCCTCGGTAAAAGAGTTTCCTGCTCATCATTATCTCTGATGTTCCTACTGATCTTCTGCTCCAAATCCATAACCTTGTTGCTGAGATCAGTAACACGGCCTTTCAAGTCACAGACTTCTTTCTGGGTCCATTTGAGAACGGTAAAAAAGCCATCCGTACTTTTTTTTGCTATACTAACCAATTCCTCAGGCTTGAACTTATTCAGGGCCGAATTAAATTCATCCTGAATAGGGGACTCAAAATGATCATTCCCAAATTTTCCAGAAGCAGGGGCACTAGGGGCTAACTCCTTACTGACCATGGGCTTCTCAGAGAGGATTTCCATAGAATTTCCAGAGTATGAAACAAGTTTCATAATAGGGTTACCTTTAAAACAAGGGGACAAGCCCAGAGTAGGGCAACCAGGAGATGGCTGAGGGTTAAGACAGAGCGGTGAGGCAATGCCTGGACTAGGGTACTCGTGCAGCGGTTGTCGTTTAGGACAAGACAACGGGGTAGAATCCTTAAGAGTTTTCCAACAAGACAAGGACTGGGGCAATGGTATCGTACAACAAGACCATAACGTAATTGATGTTACAATAAATGTACAAAAATCAAAATAGGGCTAGGTGAACATGAGAAACTTGAAAATCAACTCTAAAATCAAACACCCCTTTATAATTGGGAAATTATATAGCTCTATTACAATGTTTTCCATCCCTATACCACATGAGTAGGTGGCTGTTGACGAAGAACTGCTTGGGAAATGAGATTCTGAAAGATTGTATACCCAATCATGCAGTTACATTAAACATAGTATAGAAACCAAAACTACATATTCATGACATGAAAAATACTTTAGTATCTTGATCCTGTGGATACAGGGTATGTAGGCACTCTGGAAGACTAAGGAAGTCTCCAGTACCTAGATACTAAGGATATAGGTTCTTTATTCAAAAATTTCTTCAAGCTACAATCTCTAATGATTTTCTCACCTTCACAAGGAATTTATAAGTTGTTACACCTTATAACTGTTCCTACAATTTCCAGTCATCAAACCTTCCCTTTTCCAAAGATGTCTTCAACTTCTTACAATTTGTGCATTTTGCAATTTTTGCATCTTTTGCAACAAAAGACATTTTTTTTGCAACTTGACTCCTTTGACCTACTAGAGACCTAATGGTGACTCAAATACATTTGAATGGGTCCACACATGACCATTTTAGATACATAACATGATGATAATTCAAATTTTACAATATTGCCTATTAGAGGCATAACAACACTAGGTGCTCCTACACCAAACAACCGGCCTGAAAAAGACCTCATGCCCCATGAGGGCTATACTACCTTTAATCTTGCTTCTTCACACCTACATACCTTTATCAATTCTATCTTGGACTATTCTCTTTCTTTTCTTTGAAATATTCACTTTCCTTTGTCTTGATTCCATCGTTTTCCTTCATTTATGTCTTCACTTGTCTTTGCCTTTTGCCTTGTCTTTCTCTGCCCCAATAATCCCTTGTGCACAAATCACTATTCTATTAGTAGTTAACTTTCTACAAACCTCTTTTTTCAATCAAAGGACATAGGTTTTTCCTTACTATGCTTTCACCATTCTTTTCTAAGCAACCTTGCCTCTCTTCAATCAAGCCATCCTTGACCTTCTCAATCACCAACTTATCAACTCTTTTCTTCAACATTGCATCACTCTTTAAACTGACTTTCAGCTGGATGCAAACTCTTCAAGTGATTTCCTTTGATAGATATCCATATCCCTCATTGCTTCATCACTTAACCTCAGCATACCATCCATCTTACCCAACAATAGATCCTATAAGATGCACCTACCACTCTTTCTATGCACCTTCTCCCTAGCTTAATCTCTATTGGAGGACAGTGAACACAAACCTCTTCCTTGTCTATAACCAACATACCTTCTCAAAACTCTATCTTGCAGCTTTAAGATGGATCAAACACCTACAACCAACAACTCAAATAACCACTAGATCAACTAGCTCTGATACCAATTGATGCAGAGCATCTACTAACTTCAAGGGTTCTAAGACCCAAACCACAAACTTTGAAAAGATCACTTAAACAATCACCAAAATCCACTACAAGGAAACAAGATTCTTCAAGGCTTCAATACACCAAATCAAGATTCCATTCTCTCACTAGACCTTAATTCACCTTAGTTAACATGAAAATGGTAGGATTAAACTAGATAAACTTCCACATAATAGTAATACCTTCATATTTCAATATTTCACACCCAAGAAACCCTTATCCTTGTAGTATTCCATAATAGCTAAAATAGGTATATCTCCTAAACCAAATTGAATCTCCTCAAATAGAATATTTTTTTCAAGAACCCATTTTGGCCTACTTGAACATATCAAAAGATAGAGTAAGGTTTTTTATAAAAGTTTGACACTAAAAATGACTGTACCACAACAAATACCCTAAAATAGGTCTATTTTACAAAGCATGTGCCATCAAAATCACTCCACAACATAAAATAACCTTGGAAATTCTTTTATCAGGTTATAAAACTCTATAATCAACAAGTTTTTGATCACTTAAACCCTTCCAAAGGCCACAAAGTAAAAACCCTTGTTCTAGGCTTAATTATTCTCACATAATGAGGGTTTATTGAAAGTATGCATACCCAACCACCAAAAAATTTGAAAGTTCTTTAAACACCTTCGAATATTCTTTCACATTGTAAATAAATTGATTCCCATCCTTAATCACTTCAATTTCATCAAAACCCTACTTGTAGCCATCATCTTTAAACCAAAAATCAATAAAAATCACTAAGGATAACAAAGAAACTTGTGTAAAATGACTTCCCCTACATCTTCCAACACACTTAAGATTAAAAAAAACCTAATTTAACCCATTCCATTGATTCACAGAGCCTAAATCGATGTAATGGTTGATAAACTCACTCCTTTCAAAACCCTTGAATAGAAGGTTACAAGATAGTTTCTTGAAAATGTGCTCTAAATTGCTCTTTAAGGTTGATGAAAACCCCTCAAAATAATTTCAAATAGAAGTTAACACAAAGTACTATGAAAATAAACTAACAATTGTAACCTAAGAGTGTGGTACAGTTCGTACAGGGCTTATAAAACACCAAGAAAATCTTGAAATACAGAAAACAGGGTTCTTTATTCAAAATTTTCTTCAAGCTACAATCTCTAATTATTTTCTCACCTTCACAAGGCCTTTATAAGATGTTACATTAGTTATTATAACTATCCCTTCAATTTACAATGATCAAACCTTCCCTTTTCCAAAGATGAATCTTCAACTTCTTGCAATTTGTGCATTTTGCAATGTTTTGCATCTTTTGCAATATTTGTTTTTTTTTGCAATTTGACTCCTTTGACCTCCTAGAGACCTAATGGTGACTCAAATAAATTTTAATGGGTCCACACATGACCATTTTACACACATAATATGATGATAATTCAAATTTTACAATATTTCCTATTGGAGGCATAACAACACAAGGTGCTCCTGCACCACTAGATGCCTTGAATGTCAATGAATTAAAGTAGAACATGTGCATCTGGTAGGACTCCTCTACCCTCATGATATACCACAATATAAATGGAAAGTGATAACTATAGATTTTGTGCAAGGGTTGCCTATGAAATCTTATTGACACAATTGCATTCTGGTGATAGTAGATAAACTTACCAAGGTAGCCCATTTCATCCTAGGTAATTTAATTGATGATGCCTCTACAATAGCTAGAAGGTTTATCAAAGAAATTTTTAGATTACATGGAATTCTAGAGAAAATCATTTCAGATAGAGATGCAAAGTTTACTTCTAGATTTTGGACCACCTTATAGGTTGCATTAGGTACTCAACTAAACTTTAGTACAACATACCATCCAGAGACCGATAGTCAAAAAAAGAGAACTAATCATATTCTAGAAGACCTTCTTTGTATGTATTGCATGGATCAACAAAGTAAATGGGAAGAGTATTTTCCTCTAGTAGAGTTTTCCTACAATAATATTTTTCAATCAGTTATAGGCATGGCACCTTTGAAGCCCTTTATGGGAGAAAATTTTGGACACCCTTAAGTCGGGATAAATTGGAGGATAGAATTTTAATTGGTCTTGAGATGTTAAAGCATATGGACACCCAAGTGCAAATAATCAAGAAAAGATTAAAGGAAGCTTCAGATTGACAGAAAATTTATTCAAATAAGAACCGAACACCTAGAAGTTTCCAATTTGGTGAGAAAGTGTTTCTTAGAGTTCACCCTCACAAAAGTTCAATCTCATTTGGAAGGAAGTCCAAACTAGCTCCCCGTTTTGTGGGGACTTTTGATATTTTGGAGGAAATCAATCCTATGGCCTATCGTCTAGCCTTACCTCTAGCTCTGAGCCGTATTCATGATGTATTCAATGTATCCCTACTTAAAATGTATGTACCTGATTCCAAACATATTCTCAAATGGAATTCTCTACAAGTGGAAGAACTAGGGACAATTATAGTGTAGCCATGCAGAATCGTAGAGAGGCACCAATACCAGCTATGCAACAGGATGGTGGACTAGTCTAAAGTTCAGTGCAATCAATATTCTATGGAGAATGCTATATGGGAAGACACTAAATAAATGTGACAACTTTATCCATACCTATTTTAAATAAAACATGAAGTTTTGGTTGAATTATGAACTCGATAAAATTTAATAGTTTGTTTTGATGCTAAAATGTACTAATTTTGAGAGACTTTTCTATTTCTCGTGAGAAAATGGAACTCTATTTTGGAAATAATGAAATGCTTATGCATGGTGATAAATAGCAACAAACTTATTTGTATGTGGTTTCCTAGCATATATATATTTTCTAATCTTGTATGAATTAGGACGATGCAAATTTTTAGGGGGGAAGTATGTCACAACATTGGCTTTGA
>VDFB02105030.1:0-26200 GCA_007258455.2 Sequoia sempervirens | reverse complement strand
GGATGATTTAGGAAGAAACGATGTTAGTAGATCAGAGTTAGATGCGCAATGTCAACTTGTACATTTTGCGTGTCTACATTTTGGCCCTCTTTGAAGCAATGTACTTGTTGCATTGATTCAAAGAATGATCTTGTCATGATCAAAATCAAAAAAAATTCTAATTTTTCGAATGCCCCACTATTGCCCCAGTGAGAAGAATTGCACTGGTATATTGCCCCCTCGAGATGTTGAATGGGAATGCCAATTGCCAATCAAAATCGCGATAAAATGCGAGAGGAGTGGTTGATGTAGATGAATGGACATTCATTAGTTGTGGGTAGCTTCATGTACCAACTGGGATAGAAATGTTAGTAAAGATAGAAGAATGTGATAGAAGAATGAAAGAATGAGATGATCATGCAAATGGTGATGACTACTTGCCGTGGAGTTGGGATTTTCAAAGGGCGGATTTCCTTATGTTTGATAATACACGTAGTACGATGCATCAAGGTATTGAGAACCAGGATGGCATTGTACCTAGTGTGATGGACTTTGACTCGACAAATCAGATAGGAGTATTCTTGTTCACACCTAACATACGGAACCCTGTCTAGAAAATAGTTCAGATATTTCAAATATCTCAGACCAAAACATAGGAAGGCGAGCCTTTCTATGTGGTCAACAAGAAACTTAAAACACCCTTGCTATAGACTAAACAAAAGCACGCATGACCAAGGTTATATTACAAAGATATCCAACAAGCACAGCAGACAAAAGATAATGATCGTTGCCCCATTCCTATCTCTCTAAATCCTTCATTCAGACATCATCGAGAGGTCCTTGGAATGAGCACAATGAGATAAATCAAACAAGATAAAGTAAGTGAGCAAACAAACTAATGTTCTTCGTACCGTTAGCCAAGAGAAATGATGTTTCGAAAGATGGGAGCCAAAACTTATTGCCAAAAGATAATGTCCATTGTCGGAACGGATCCTAGGACATGTTAATGACACGTCATTTTGTTTACCCAAAGTGGTTGGTTTGATAAAAGTGCCCATTGTCGGAACGGATCCTAGGACAAGCTTTTATCAAACAATGATGAAATTGATTTATGATTTATATGCCATTGATAAGAAAAGAGTTGACCAACTTGCTTGCTAACTGACCTATACTTGAGATTTTGATAGTTTAGGTTTTCACCTTTGACTGCTAGACTTGTTTCCGACTGTTTTATCAAAGGTTGAGGGTGATGATGCTTTATTATGGATGATTGATTATTGCGAATGTAAGCGAGCTGAGGCGGATGGATTTTTTTTTCAAATATTTGGATGTTTTTGGAGTTTTGCAATGTTTTGAGGCTGTTTTTGGTATTTTTGAGATTTTCAAATGTTTTGATTTTCAATCTTCCAAATGTTTTGGGATTTTCCTCGAGATCTTTGACCAAGAGACTAATCTAAAGACCTATCCTAGGGGCCTCGGGGGTTGATCAATAGATTAGCTTTGCCTACTTTATACACACAGAGACCACATAGTTCGACTAATGACTTGACCGATTTACAGATGATGATATACATGATAAAATGTCAATTTATTATGACGCATCTCTGCTAGGTTTGACTTAAATGCCCTGGATGATTCAAAGATCAACCTTACCACGCTCAAGCTCGTATTTTATCGAGTTCGGCTGTAAGATCGACCTGGTTTTCTTTTGGATTTTGAAATGCATCTTTGAATCTTCGTTTTGGATTTTGATATGTCTTTGAATGTTTTGGATTTTCTGATTTTCTCGATGTTTTTGGATTCTTCTGATTTTCGATGTTTTCGGGATTTTTCTTATCTGGAGGACTTTAGTTGATCATACACCTATCCGATCCGATGAGAACGTACCCCCAGCGTGAGGCGATAGACTACTCCGATACAGGCAGGACAAACTGACCTTTTAAGTGGGCTGAGTAGCTCTAGGAGGAATCCTGACACAAATGCAAGACCAAGCTATGGTGCAAATGCGGATGGAAGGGTGAAATGCGATGATATGCGATGAGTGAATGAATGATGCAAAGCAAGTCATGGAGACCAAGATGGATGGAGAGTGCTTATTTACACAAGGTGCCTGTTTACCAGGTTTTCACCAAGGTACTTGCCCAAAGTGCCACCGAAGTGGTTTTCACTAGAGGACGATTTTTTTCTCTTTACTGTTTTCTTGATTTTTTGATTTTTATTTTTTTTTGTTGTCACCAAGACGCCTGTTTGCCAGGTTTTCGCCGAAGTAACCATTTTTTCAGGACTTTTTATGATTTTTTGGATTTTTTGGTTCTATACCTTGAAAGATTTAGGCATAAAACTTTTTGAGATGGGAGCTATTCATTGGCTCCTGTAGGGGTTCCCCTTCGGGTGTTGATAACTGCTATGCCCCTGATTTGTAGCTTGCTGTGATGACAAAGGGTCCCAGCCAGTTGGGTTCAAACTTTCCCTTGCCATTTGGGTTCAAGACATTCTTCTGATTCTCTTTTAGCACCAATTCGCCAACTTGGAAAGTTCTGCTTCTGATTTTCTTGTTGTAGCTCCTTTTCAGTCTATTCTGATACACTTGCAGATGGTTTAAAGCATCCAAACGTCACTCATCCAACAGTTCCAGCTCGTTCAGTCTTGAAACTCGATACTCCTCGTCCGTGATGAGGTTTTGCAATGATACCCTGAGGGATGGTAACTCGATCTCAATGGGCAAGATGGCCTCTGATCCGTAGACCAAGGAAAATGGTGTGGCACCAGTGGGTGTGCGGATGCTGGTTCGGTAAGCCCAAAGGGCAGGATTAAGTCGCAGAAATGCCGTACTACCTAATCAAGGCCATCGATCACGCTTTAAGGATTTTGAGGATGGTTTTACTGTAGCTCGCTGGCCATTGCCTTGGGGATAGTATGGGGTGAAAAAGCGATGTTGGATTTTGAATTTATCACATAGGTCACGGACTTCCCGATTTTTGAATGGTGTCCCATTATCTGAGATAATAGCTTGTGGAACACCATATCAAGATATGAGATAGTTCCGTGATGAACTTTGAGATCTGCCTCGTTGGCGCAGCAAGCCTAACCCACTCTGGCGGAAGTACCTGCAAAGCAGAGTAATGAATTTGTGGCCGCTGGATGAGGTGGGTGTGATTTTCCCAATGAGATCGAGTCCCCACTGTGAAAAGGGCCATGGTGTGATGATTGGATGAAGCTCTTGAGCTGGAGCATGGATGAGGTCCCCGTGTTGCTGACACTGTAGACACTTCTTGACATATTCATGTGCCTCTCTGTCCATGGTAGGCCAGTAATACCCACTCCTCAACAATTTCTTAGACAGGGTCATGCCACTCGAATGAGAACCACAGATGTCGTTGTGCACCTCAGTTAAGGCAACCAAAGCCTCCTCAGGGTTAAGACATCTTAGTAAGGTTCCTTCTATGCTTCTACGATAAAGGGTTTCTCCTAAAATGACAAAACGAGATGCTTTCTTGATAAAGGTTCGTCTAAGGCTTGAACGCAAATCGGCGGGAATGATACCTATCCTAAGGTATGTGTAAATGTCTTGGTACCACTGATCATTTGGACCAATGATTTTGCCCACAAATTCTGACTCTGGTACCTTGAATGCTGGTACGAGAAGCTGCTCTACCAAGAAGTCATATTTCAGAACATTTTGAGGGATCTCTAAGAGTGATCCAATAGTTGCCATTGCGTCCGCTGCTCTGTTGTTGGTTCTTGGTACTTGCTCAAATGTGATGTCAACAAAATATTCCTTGAGATTTTCCACCAGCCTTTTGTATGGAGTTAGCTTATCATCCTTTGTTTGGTACTCATTGTTCACTTGATTTATGATAAGCTGTGAATCTCCATATACCTTCAATGCCATAATGTTCCACTGTACTGCTATCCTGAGACCTATAGTTAAAGCCTCATATTCTGCAATGTTGTTGGTATAAGGGAATGCTAGTTTGTATGATCTTGGTATACAATCCCCTTGTGGAGTGATGAAGAAGATACCAGCTCCTGACCCATGTTGTGTGTAGGAACCATCAAAGTATAGTTTCCAATGAGTAGCTATGTCAATGTTGAAAATGGATTCATCTGGAAATTCTGAAACAAGTGGGCTCTCCGCATAGATAGGTGCATCTGCCAGTTGGTCTGCAATGACCTGTCCCTTGATTGCCTTGCGCTCCACATACTCAATGTCATATTCTCATAATATCATTACCCACTTAGCCATTCTTCCTGTAAGCATTGCCTTTGAAAGAAGATACTTTAAGGGATCAATTTTAGCTATGAGTTTGATCTTGTGTGCCAACATGTAGTGTCTGAATTTTTGGGATGCAAACACCACTGCTAGGCAAGCTTTTTCAATGAATGTATAGTTTAACTCATGGCCCACCATTGTACGGCTGATGTAGTATATGGCTCTTTCTATTCCATTTTCATAATGTTGTGCTAGGAGAGCACCAAGGGCTGCTGCAGTTGCTGAGATATAAAGGATCAATGGTTTGTTCTGAATTGGAGGCCTTAGTACTGGAGGTGTTAACAGATATTCCTTGATTTTGTTGAAGGCTTGTTCACATTTGTCATCCCATTTGTACGTTACCCCCTTGTGGAGTAAGTGAGAGTAAGGGATTTGTTTGTCTGCTAATTGTGCTATGAACCTGCGAATTGACTGAAGCCTGCCTTGGAGACCTCTCAGTTGTTTCAATGTCCTAGGAGCTTCCATTTCAAGTATTTCTTTCACCTTTGCCAGATCAATCTCAATGCCTCTCATTGACACTATGTAACCCAACAACTTTCCTGATTGTACGCCAAAGACACACTTCTTGGGATTCAAACGAACCTTGTATTCTTCTAGTCTGTCAAAGATAGCACTCAAGACCGATATATGATCCTCCTTCTTTTTGGATTTTCCCAGGATGTCATCAACATAGTCCTCAACTATTTTGTGGATCATGTCATGGAATATTAGTGTCATGGCCCTTTGGTATGTGGCCCTGGCGTTCTTTAAGCCGAATGGCATTACGTTCCAGCAGTATGTTCCCCATGGGCAAGTGAAAGCCGTCTTGTGTTGATCTTCTTTTGCTATCATAATCTGGTTGTATCCTGAAAATCCGTCCATAAGTGATAGCATCTCATGCCCTGCTGTCATGTCTACAATCATGTCGATGTTGGGGAGCGGGAAATCATCCTTGGGACATGCTTTGTTCAAATCTCTGAAATCCGTACAGATTCTTATGGCTCCGTCAGGCTTTGATACGGGTACCAAGTTCGATACCCATTCTGGATAATCAATTGGTCGAATGAATCCCACATCTAATAGCTTTTTGAGCTCCATTTTGACTAACAAAGCAATTTGAGGAGGCATTTTGCGAAGCTTCTGTCTCACAGGTTTAGCTTTAGGATAGACTGCCAAGTGATGAACCACTACCTCTGGATCCAATCCTGGCATATCAGCATAGTTCCACGCAAAATTTATCTTCCTTTCCTTTAAGAAGGTAGCCAACTCCTCTTGTTCTTTGCATAATAATGACTCAGCGTAGAATGTAATATGAGGAGTTTCTTGTGTTCCCAGATTGATGGGGTTACACTTTTCTGCTAGCATAGCTGACTTTTCTTGGTGTATAGCTGTAAGAGGAAGATTGAATCCCCCATCCTCAGGCGCCTCAGAGAGGTTTTCACCATTGGATGCGTCCTTTCTTTTTACTTTTTCAGAGTCGGAGAGTGCCACAAGGTGGTTTTCACTCAAGGACTTGGAGATTATTCTCCATTTTTTATTTTTGCGACTGAGGGATTCAATCGTTTCTCCATAGTATGCATGTGTATCCAGCTCTATGATAAAACCTGCCTTATGATCCCCACATGGAATGTCATCCCTAAGTCCCATGAATTCCGAGAGCGCCTTATCGTTTTCAAACATGTCAAGAATTGGTGGTCCTCGTTGGGCGTAATCAATCAGTTGGGGATAGACTAATCGGATTTCATTGCTTTGGTTTTCAGACTCATAAGACAAGGTGCTAATCATAAGGACATTAGTATCCTCAAACAACAAAGGTAATCCTATTTCTGGTGACTCAGTTAAATCAGTGGGCATTCCTAAAGTCATGGAGGGTTTTGGAGTAGCTACAGATTCCTGAGGAGGCGTTCGGTTCCGTCTATCCTGGGCACCTCGACCAAGTACAGTTACCTTAGGAGTAGGATGACCAATGCCAAGATTTTTTATTTGCTTCTCAGGTATAATGGGTATTACACGCCTGTTATTATCTTGGCCTAACCCTTGGTTCCGGTTATAGCCCATCAAGAGCATCATCTTCATACCTTTGTTTCGTTCATCCATAGGCAATTCAACTGCTGGTATATCATCTCAATAGAGGAGATGAGATAAGTCCCCCTCTAATGTTTCCTGACCAAGATCTCCTGCACTTGTGCAGGTAGGGTTTCGTTCATAGGAGCCTTGAGATGTTGAAGCTTCTTGTGATTGTGGTCGTCCTCTTGATCTAGGAGATTGTGGTAGCTCTCCTACTACAAAAGCATTCTTAGGCATTGAATAGTTTCCACAACCATCATCTTGTATTATAACTTTGATATCAGAAAAGGCGGGGATGGCGAGGGTGGAGGGTGTCTCTGTCACAGAAGTGAGAGTGGCAGGATCCACGTAAGGTGTTGATGGGCCTTCATCGTTCTTGGGTACTTGCGGGATCTTGTAGTATTTTGCCTCTAGATTTTTGCAGTAGGCAAATGGCTCAGGATCTCCATGGATAGTAACCTCCTGACCTTCATGTGTGAATTTCACACATTGATGAAAGGTTGAAGCTACAGCTTGCATTGCATGTATCCATGGTCGCCCTAGGAGAATGTTGTATGGTAAATCGAGGTCCAAGACCTGACAGTTGGTTTGCATGATGGCGGGTCCAACCTGGATAGGAAGCTGAATGGTGCCTTGGGATACCCTTTCCTGGTCATCGTATGCTCTTATTGTGATGCCTTTTCCTTTGTCAATTGAATCCTCTGAAATGTTCAAATTCTTTAGAAGCTTTAAGGAACAAATATTTAAGCCTGCACCTCCATCTACCAAGGCTCTCTTGACTTTCTTTTTATTTACGTACACCTCCAGATGAAGCGCACGGTTGTGAGATGGTTGTGTGGGGAAATCTTGTTCAGAAAATGTAAGAATGTTAGGTGTGGTGATACTTGCGACCATAGCTTGGAATTGTTCTGCATCTAGATCTGCGGGGACAGTAGATGACGCCAAAGCTTCTTCTAGAATCTTTTTGTGTGCAGATGAGATTTTGAGTAACTCCATGATGGAGATATGTGCAAGGGTTCTTTTCAATTGATCCAAGACATTATAGCCACTAGGGTTAGACCTTGGATTGGATGTGGAATTTCTGCTTGGTTGGGATGGTGCTGCAATGGTAACCTTTCCACCTCTTGTGGTGACTCCACAATCGGCTTGGGCCCCTTTGATGGCGATGACTCCACAAAACTCGTCTAAACAAGCAACAACACCCTCGTATGTGTGGTTGACATTTTTATAAGCCCCTTTTCCTTTGTCTTGATCTTTGTTTCCTTTGTTGCCATGATTCGGCATCGGATTCGTGTAAATCTTGAGATCTTTGTTTCCTGATGGTGCTTCCACATCTATGATTTTGTCATCTATGAGGTCTTGAATTAGATTTTTGAGCCTCATGCAGTTGTTTGTCGTGTGTCCCTTGAGTTTGTGGAAGTCGCAAAGATAATTCTCATTATACCATGATGGCTTGACCGATGGTTCTTGATAATTATTATGTGTAGGGACCGTTATCAATTTTTCATCTACCAATCTTTTCATGATTGCTTCAGCAGGTTCCCCAAGGAGTGTGTATTTTCGTTTGGGGAAGAACTTGTTTCGATGTGGTCCTCCCTGATTATCAATGTTGTTTGTGTTTTGGTTATGGGATGGTTGGACCACAGTATTGACTTGTCGATTGCTTTGATTGGTATTTTGGTGTTGTTGTTGTTGGGATGGTGGATTGTTCTTCCGTGGCGCACTAATGACAACTTTGGCGTCAACAACACCATCATTGGTTACATTACGATTCTTTGCCCATGTTCGTGGTTTGTCATGATAATTGGATGATGAGCGGCCTTCTTGATATGATGAAGTTTCTCCCTGTGTGGCAAGGGCTTGTTCGATATTGAGCGCTATAGGGATCAATTGGTCGTAAGTGGTGATGTTTTGCATTTTGAGGTGGAAGGCCAAGGGCCCATCAAGATTCGCAATGATAGTTCCCACTTGTTGTTCTTCAGGCATGGACCACTTGCTTTGATTAGCTTTGGATCGCCATCGTTGTAAGAAAGCACCGAATGATTCATTTTTCCCTTGTTTGAGAGATGATAATTCCTGTAAGCTAACCTCCATGGGAGTGTTGAAGGAATAATTATGTATGAAGGAATCTATGATTTCCTGGAATTTTTTGATTCCAGAAAGTCGAGAAAACCAATCAATAGCGTTTCCAGCCAAGCTTCTTGGGAATAATCTCATCAAGTACGTTTCATCATAAGCCACCTCCATGCAATGTACTTGGAATTCCCTGATGTGATCTTCAGGGTTACCCGTTCCGCGATATTTGTCAAATTTAGGGATCTCAAACCCTTTTGGGAACGGTTTCATTTCTACGCTCCTATCAAATGGATAAGGGCATAGGTTTTTTTGTGGTTTGGTGTCCTTCCTGATTGAAGGTCAAGCACTTGTTGTGACAGAAATTTTATTTGTGCGGTGACATCCAATTGTGGATCAGGAGGAGGAATGAAGGTGTTCTGGGGGGGTGGAGTGGGTGTTTGAATGGGTGGAATGTTTGCTTGTTGTGCCATGTATGCTTTCAACAACGCTTGTTGTTGATCTTGTTGTTGTTGCGCTAATAGAGCTTGTTGTTGTGCTTGATGTTGTTGGTCCAACAATGCTTGTTGTTGGTCAGCTAGGGCTTGTTGGGCTGCTTCTTGTTGCTCTTGGTATTGCTCTAACGCTTTCTGATATGCGAGTTGTTGGGCTGCTTGTTGTTGTGCAAAGTACTGCGCTTGTGCTTGCACTCGTGCTTGGGCATCTTGGGCATCTTTTGCAGCCTGAGCGTTTTGTGCAGCTTGTGCGACTTGAGCAGCTTGTGCCGCTTGTGCAGCTTGTGCAGCTTGTGCAGCTTGAGCAGCTTGTGCGGCTTGTGCAACTTGTGCAACTTGAGTAGCTCGTTGTTGTTGTTGCAACAAAGCTTGGGCTTGTGCCGCTTGTTGTGCTTGTTGTTGTTGCAGCGATGTTTGAGCTTGATTTTGCCGTGAAGCTTGAGAAGCGTGCGTGGATATAGGTGCTTGCTGAATTGTTTGATATTGTTGGAGCAATTGTTGGTATGCTTTGAATGCAGCATTGTAATGGCTTACTTGGCTTGGTCGCAATGGTGGTGGTGGTGGGATCGGAATTGTGTTGGATGGAGTGGTGGGAGTTTGAGATGCGCTTAGAGCGATGGTGGTGGTGGGAGGTTGCGATGTAAGGGGTGTGATGGGGGTAGTGGAAGTTTGAGGTATAGTGGATGTAGTGGTTGGAGTGAATGTGGTGATAGGTGCATTTGGGATGGGTGAAGTGATAGGAATGGTGGGACTAGGTGAAGTGGTAGGAATGGTAGAGATGAGCGAAATAGTGGGTCTTTGAGAGACCATATTTTGATTAGCTATCATGTGTTGGTTTGATGTGGATGGTGTGTTTGAAAGATGTGATGTACCCCCTTGGTTGGATGAATTGATTTGGATGGGGCGATTTATGTTAGGGAAAGGTGGAAGTTTAGGTAAAGGGGGGATCCCTAAACCAAAATATGGTGTTGACGTGGTGGGAGGTGTGAATGGTTTGAATGGTGGAAAATTTTCTTGTGCAAATGAAGAGACAAATCCGTAAGGTCTCTCTATTTCGGACGAGCTTGCTTGTACCAAAGGTCTAGACACTTGCGTGTCAAGAGAAAATGATGAGGTGGTATGGTAAGGAACCTCAGATGTATCGATAAATCCAAGTGGGTTGTAAAGTGGATTTTGATGCGTGTTGAAGAGGGTATCATCCTCATTGATAGTGGGTTCTATGGTGGTAATGGAAGTGGTTGATTGTGGAAGGGTGTTTTGGTCATTTGGTACAAGAAGCTCATCCTCAATAGTGTTGAGAATTGATGGATTTATTTTAGCCATTGCGCGAAGAAACTTTTGTAGTTTTGGTTGTTTGAGCATCTCAAGAACTTCTTCCTCACTTAGTTCTGTTGGTGTGATGTCTTCCACCAAGACCTCTTTTTGTGGATCGTGTGTAGTGATAGTGAGGTCCGGAAGTGGTGTGTTTTGGATTTCTGGAATGTTTTGGCTTAGATCACTTGTGGTTGATGTTTCTTGATTTAACTCCATGTTCCTCTTGTGTTGTGATCTTGTTTGAACCATAAAAGAGCAAACTAGGATGCGTAAAAGATCAACGATGTGAAGATGAAAGGTGTATGATATATGAGTGAGAATGGAAGTTTTTGAATTTGTATTGAAAATCTTGATGTGATGCTAGGTACTTTGGGTTTGCTTTGATTGATGTTTGTTTGATGTTTAGACTTTGAATTCTATCTTTTGAATGTTGATGTTTGAGCAAGAGATATCCCCAAGATGTTTGGATGATGATCTAAAAAAGATAACTAATGCTCATAAAGGATAATTTGATTTAGAAGTGAGAATAGGATGTGTCTACTCACAAGCTAACCAAAAGATAATCCAAATTAGTGATGGGAGAAGGATGCATCTATCCACCATTAATTTGAACAAAGTGATAATTCAACTAAGCATGTGCAAAGGGATTCATTCACACACTTGAGTTGAACAAGTTTGATGTTTGAAGAATTCAAAGTCTCATGTTTGAAAAGTTTTGATGTCTACCAAAGGAGCCTAGCATAGTTGTGTCAAGATTTTCTCAAAATGTTGGTGAGATGTTTATGGTTCATGATGTTTTTGATGGATGAATGTTTGTTTTGATCTTAGAATGACCCTAGTTTAGACTTTTGTTTAACAAGACCAAGGTATTGAAGAACGTGTTATGCCCTAAGCAAGGTATCCAATCCCTTGAAACAATCATTGATTTTGTGTGTAGTAAAATGAATATAAAGTGGGGTTGTCTCTTGAAGCATGTCGATAGAAATTAGCCAACAAATTTTCTCTAAAATCATATAACCTTTTGAGTTTTTGTTGATGTTGCTTTGGGCTAAGTTTCCTTTTCTTGGGTTTTTGTATCTTGATCTTGTGAGAAATCATTGAAAAGACATGTGTGGGGCTCAATTGCTTATCTTTGCTTTTAATGACTTCTTTTTACCAAATACACTTTCTTGATTATGTTTCAAACTAAAGATGTCCTATGTCAAAATTCCTTTTCTTCCCACAAAGTGTTGTGTGGGAGTTCCAAGAAATTGAGGCAAAGGGATTTCCTAGGTTAACCCTAGTTAGAGCAAATGACGATATAAATTCAAGTGATGAGAAACCTCTAAGGACATAATCCCAAGGGAAGGCAACAACACTTAAATTTGTCAAAAGGTATTTGCTCTATCAAAAGGGGTTTGAAATTTGCATGATCATGTTTAAGTGTTTGTTTTCCAATGTTTACGAACAAGCATGTGTTTTTGTAACCCAAAAGCATGTACAATCCTATGGATGTGTAAGACAATGTTTGTTGAGTCCCCACTTGGACAAGTCCAGCTACACCTACTTTTAGCGGATGGTTAGATGCTTGACCCTTAATCGGCCTCCACGCACTCACTTATACGCAGCCAACCAACACCCATGAAACTCCCATGGCATGCTTTCCATCTCTACTAAAAGCCGTAAATTAGGGCTTCAGAATCAATCGTTTGCACCAACAAACGATAAGGATTTTGGAAAATTCTAGCACATGGGTTCTAGTAAGGACTTTTCCTGTCAGAGGGAGTTGACCTAACGTGCAAGAGTCCCCTTCGGATCCATCTTGTCAGAAGTCAACCGCTGATATTGGCGCTTCCAATATCCACATTTATATCCCGCTGGAAATACTCTTGGCTTTAGAGTGTTACCGCTGAGCCGTTCCCTTGGGTGATTACTTTTTCCCACAAGGCGGGCCCTCTAAGATAAACAAAAGCGAATGAAGAACAATATTCGTAACTCGATCAATCCTTGTAGGCAACAAAGAGAGAGAATGTACGCAACAAAGTCCCCACTCACACTCGCACAATAGTTTGTTCAATTTTAAGCCCAAATCGAAGTGTGGAGGTGATTGCTTTATCTCAACCCAAAGTCATGGAAAAGACCTTTTGATTCTCAAGATCGCTATAAAGCGCGAGAGAAGCGCATACGTCCTTTTCCAATGGCTTTAGTCTAAGTAAGCCCTCACAAACAAACAAAACTACACTTGTTCTTTTTAAACCCTCAAATGCAATGATGATTTCATTTTAAAGCACCAAATGAAGTGTGAGAAATTGCCTTGTTCAATTGTTAATCCAATAAAACCAAATCTAGTAAGTTGTGATCCTAAAGTTCATTTTAACCTTTGCAAGAAATGAAAAAGGTTCTTTTTAATCCCAATTGAAAACTAGTGTCCTAAGAAGGAGAAGGATGACAAATTCTTTGAAGAAGTGTTAAACAAACACTTAAGTGTTAAAAAACACTTTGATTAGATAAAATATCATCTCCATGCTCCTCTTTCTTTTGATTTCAATTTCCAACCTACAAAAGTGATCAAAATGTTAGATGAGATCAAAAGAAACAAAAGGATATAGGGGTTAGATAAACCATTTACCAAAACACCCTAAAACTTAGCCAAGTTATCATGTGTTTACTTTAAATGTAAATTTGAAAATTTTAACTAATTTAAAGTTAAGAAACACCTACACCATTGGATAGCTTGTGAAATTCTACCCTATTTTAAAAAAAAAAGCATCAAAAAAGACCTACGTATGACCAAGATATGGTCATTTTAAAATTGACTCTAAAAACACTAAAATAGTGATCATATGCGGGTTAATGAATAGTGCTGTCAAAAAACAGCGAAATTTTATAAAAAAACGTGTTGGATTTGAGGTGTATGCCCTCCTTCTAGCGCCAATATGTGAACCATTTGAATCTATACCTTGCACAAACACAATAAACATGCAAACAATTAGATCAAACACAAGATTAGAAACCAATGATTCCTCAAGAAATCCATTTGAAATTTGCAAAAGATGAGAAATGAAAATGAAGAACACAAATGAAACAATTAAATCCTATCTAATGCAAGCAAACTCTTGATCTCTTGAGGGAGTTGGTGCAAATAGGTGTGTGGAGATTTGCCCTTTCCCAACTCCTTGAATGCAAATGTTGATTGAAGATGATTGATCCACTTGATGAAGACTTTGAATGTATGCTCCAAGCTTAAAATCTGCAAAAAACCTAGCTATGATTCAATGAGATGGATGAGGATTGCTAAGTATTTTAGCATGGTAACTTTGCTTGAGATGTGGATGATAAAATGAATGGTGAAGCATTGTATTTATAGAATGATAAGTTGAAGAGATGTCCAAATTTGATCAATGTGGGACAAAGATTCAACCAATGATATAATGCCACTTGTCAACATGTGAGAGGATGAAGGTTGAGCAAGTTTTGAGGATTGTGCAAGTTTGAAATTTGAATTTGATGAGATGACATGTTTAGGGGGGATGAAAAATGAGTTAAATGCCAAGTGGGAGACATGTAAGAGACAATGTAAGAGCTTTAAATGCTTTGTTGGATGGACAAGTCCTTTGGGGGGAGATTTCAAATTTGAGGAATATTCCCACTTAGATGCCTTTTTTGAATGAAAAT
The DNA here is from genome assembly GCA_007258455.2 of Sequoia sempervirens. Taxonomy (NCBI): domain Eukaryota; kingdom Viridiplantae; phylum Streptophyta; class Pinopsida; order Cupressales; family Cupressaceae; genus Sequoia; species Sequoia sempervirens. The sequence goes on along the minus strand of VDFB02105030.1, from coordinate 12,367 downwards.
AGGAATTATTAAATCAAATAAATGATTTAATTGTGCAAGTTGCAAAATCTAGAGGATTTGAGGATTAGGATTAAATTAATCAGATTTGATTAATTTAAGGATATTTAGCCGATTTGACAATTTGATTTAGATTTTTGGATTAATTTAAATCAAAAAGAGAGAATATGAAGAGGCTAACTAAATAAAGATTTTGATTTATTTAATTAAAAGGATGTATACTCAGATTAAATTAAATAAGGTTTTAATTTATTTAATTTAACAGATAGACTTTAGAGATTTAATCAAATAAATTGATTATTTAATTAAATAGGGATAATTAGATCAGATGAATTGATTTAATTAACAAGGGAAAGTGACTTAATTAGACAAAATAATTTATTTAATTAAGAGACGAATATTGATGAATTTAATCAGATAGGGGAATTTGATTAAACAGTTAGACCGAGGGATGATTTAGGAAGAAACGATGTTAGTAGATCAAAGTTAGATGCGCAATGTCAACTTGTACATTTTGCATGTCTACAGGTAGTCCCTTGTGCATCCAAGATACCAAGATTTATCATGAAGTTCTTGATTTGATGGGAAATAGGCACTGTATCTGACCATTCTATTCTTCCTATTACAGGTAACTTTCAAAAAAATTAAAAGAGCAGACAAACAACAAGATTGCTATACTAGAAAGTATTCTTCTTACTCTTCTTGATTTCCTTTAAATTCTTCAAAAGATTTATATGAAATATTTCACATAAGTCATAATCCATACCTCTTTTAACCATATCAACAATAGTATGGACAACAAAAATAGAAATTGTGAGGTGATTGTTAGGGATACAAACTTTGTGATCAATGACCATAGTAGCATATCTTATTAGCAGATCAACAATTTATCTCAAATCAACCTCTTTCCCTTCAAGATTTGCACCAGTAACCCCAATTATCTCTTGCTCATCCATAGCCTTTTGTTTGGGAATTGGTCGAGAGGAACACAAACCAATTACATCTTTGATAACTTCTCAGGTAATCAAATGTGTCTCATCATTCCACAAAGATTCATCATGAATTTTAATTAAAACTATCTGAATATACTTCTTTTCAAATTCAAACAAAGGGGATTTCCTCCAAACATCTAACTTTTTCACAACTAACACTCTATAGGCATCATGACTCTCTTCTAATTCACTTTCCCATAGTATGCTCAACTAAACTGCTGTCATTTCTTCTATCTTACTATAAAAAAATGCATAGATATCCTCTGTAGGAAACACTCTTAGAGGGATGTGAGAGAATGTACCAATAGAATATTTTGACAGATCCTTCAAATCTCTTCTCAAATTAACTTTCACTTTATCTGCACTATTCACAACCTTTGAATTATCCATAGCAATAAAAGTGAAAGATTGTGAAAACATAAATACCTCTATAAATGTCAACAAGAAATGTATATATATTGTGCTTCAGGAGCTCACTTTGAATCCACTTGTTCTTTTCTACAAACCCTAAAACTCTAAATTTCTCTTTAAGCTTCCTTTGCACACTTCTCCAAAAATACATAACCCACTTGAATTGTCTAAATTTATTCCTTCCATTTTGAATTATTTTGTAATAGATGCTTTAATCTGTAGGTTGATTACCTCAAAAATTGTGTACACCTCCATTCTTTCAAAAATTTTAGACTTTATCCTTCTCACACACGACTGAGAAAATTCCTTAATTCCCCTACCACATTAAATATACTTTTTTCATGATGTGACACAAGTGTCGATGAGGGGGTTCATTAGATTTTCTAATAATTGCTCCCCCTTAGCCACTACTTTACTTAGAAATTGACAGGAGTATTTGCACTAGAGGTCGGCATGGATAAGACTAATGATTCAACTTGTTTTCCTTCCTTTCTCCAAATCCTTTTCATTTACTTTCTTGCTTCTTCTAAATCAATGATTTGATCATGCTTCTTTGCCAAATAATTATTATTTCTTCTTCTATAGTTATTACCAAGGTGTTCCAGATTGTTGCACTTATAGCAAACAACATTTTTCTTTCCATTTTCTCTTGTATTCAACTTATTTTCACACAAAATTTATATTTTATCTTCTTTCACTTATGATATTTGTTGGAGAATGATAAAGAATCATTCATTTTACTTTTGTAGTCCTTTGCATTATGACCAAAATTCTTGTAGAATAGAAAACACCATTGAAAGATAAATACCTTTTAGCATCATGTCATTTGACATGAGTTCTTTTGGAATTGTTTCTTAGATCCTTGATTTTTCCATCTTTGCACCAAGTCTTCTTACTATTATATTGATTTTCTTTAAAAATTTGACCTTTCTCAAACCCTAAACCACTCTTATCCATAGTCGATCTCTGAGAAGTAATCAATTCATCAAGCATTGTCGATCTTATCTTAAATTTGTCTTCAAAAATTATTTCCTTTTCCATATTAGATCTCAAGATTTTTTCTTCTTCCTCAAGCTTTATGCATTCATCCATCTTTCTTTGAATTTCAATTTCATAACATTCTTAAGTTCTTTTCTTTTCATCCAATTGTTGCAGAAAACCAGAGACAATTTCATCTACCTTAACCAATAGATCACATGCTTCAACACTTTTACTTTGTAACTTTTCAATATACTCATTCACTTTTATCAACTTGTATTTTAGATCTATTTCTTCTAAATATCCAGTAGACACCACTTCTGGAGGAAAAAATTTCTTATACTCAAATTCCAAGAACTTCCTCAAGTTGTTAGGCTTCTTCTAAGGAACCAAGATTTGATACCGATTTTTTGAACATCTAGAATACTAAGAGGGGGGTGAATCAATATTCCATAAAACAATTCACATAAAATCCATTTAACCATTATCATGATTTTGAATAAATCAGCAAGAGAGCACATAAAAATAGATCAATGCAACCATACACATGAACACCAATATTTTTATATGGAAAACCCAGAAAAGGAAAAACCATGGTGAGGGTTAACTCAATATATTATATCCAAATAAAAAATCTGATATGGCTTACTACTAGGATTCATTGTCCTTAAAAAGGATCACTGCTTGAAACAAAAAATGTCTAACTGTCAAGATTTAGAGATAGTGGCTCACTGCCAAGAGATTGAACTAATAGGATACACCTTCAATGTGCAAGGTTCAAGTCCAATGAAGCTTAGAATATGTAGTACTTCCTCACACATCAATCACTCAAGAACTCTTCTTTGATCCACAAATGATAAAGAATTTAGGCTTGAACCTTTCTTCCACACACACTTTTCTTTTCACTCATACTCTTGTCTATATTTCTCCACTTCAAAACACCTTATATATACAAGTATATCTTAATCATCAATTAGGTTGGCCTAATTATATGGAAAAAAAATCAAAACTCTCTTTTTCAGCACCAAAAAAAATATTTTATCCATGTGATGTATTATACTGAGTCAGCTAGCATTCATAAAATATAACTAGTCTTCATAATGTATTGCATACACTAAGAAAGCTAAGACTAGAACATAATTCTCCAAACCAACAAATAATCCTCAAATTGAACACCTTCTGAATCTAAGAAAACATTAATTTCCCATCATACCACCAACATAAATATTTTCAACAAAAACCACATCATAAGAATATTCACCTTAATAAAATGTGGAGTCTCCCACATAGTATGCCAAGTAAGGAACAACAGTAGAATACAGAGTTGAACTCTGTTAGAGATAAAAATTTTCTCACAACAAAAAATGTTTCAAGATCTAGGATATAGCTTTCTAAATGAGTCATGATAGCATGGTTAAGAGATCAGAGTCATATCAGATCTTGCGGTGATTTCTAGACTCAAATACCAACACACTAATCCAATATAAAAGGGCATTACCGGAAAGGAACAACTTCTGGTAAACCAAGTAGACTTTTCATAGAGTTATCACCATGTTGAAACCAATGAAAACATAGGAATAACCAACAAAAACTATCCATACTTCATGCTCATGTTGTAAGGCTCCATAATTCCAACACAAATCATCAACATGCATACATCTCACATAATCATAGCATATGAAAAAACATACATCCTGCATCATCATTATCATTTAAGTTGTGAAGGACAATATAGATTTTTTATTCTAAGCATCTTAAATAGTTGCAACACATATCATAAACATACATCTACATTATCATATCATAAACCTAAAAATCTACATTATCCATCCATACATCCATATGCATACATCATCATCTCATAAAATTGCATAAGAAAATAGACAAAAATAAATGTATCCATATCACTTATGTAAGCATAACATCTGCATACTATATCATAAAAAGATACTAAAAAGGAATATAACATTGCATCCATATCATATCATTCCATATACCATCACATATCACATAAGCATAAATAAAAGAGTTACATCCATACATTCATAAGCATGAAATAAAAGAACACATCATATCAAATCCATATCATATATATATATATATATATCAAAAAATGGTGACTTTCATAATACAACATCTGAGTCAATGTATGTATATCGATAAAAAATATAAGATCCAAGAGGCTATCAAAAAGGAGCCCATGAATGTATCTTTGTATAAACAATAAAGAAATAATCAAAAAGTGTTTGTACAAGCAAGCTAGAACTGATGGTTGCTCCCCTCACTAGGTTATCTCTCTTGCTTATCCTCAGTCTGGGGATTTTCCCCACTCCTCTATGAGTAATCTAGCTACCTAATCATTGTAGGGACATCCCGGTGGTAGTGCATGTGATAATAGGCCACCCTGGTAATAACCTTTCTATACAAATGAGTAGACACTATTTTCCCCTAAGTTGTAGTTGTCATAAACTCTAGTTGCTAGCACCGCCTGACCTCCTATGCTAAATGAATATCCGCAGTCTTCCTGAGTTGATGCTCATGGTCCCTCTTGGCTATCAAGGCCTGAACCTACTATCAAGGCCTGGACCTACTACCTGGCCTATATTGATGGTTGATACAGAGGTTGTTGATGCATTGGTGGTGCCCTTAGGACCTATCCATCCTACTAATGTTGGCCATCCTAGCCATCCTATCCTCATCCCCATCCTCAGCTCTATCCATCATCTAACTACCCTCTTCCTCTGCCTACACTGCTCCCTCTTAATCTCCCTTGTGGGGGTGCACCTACTAGATTTGTCAATCAATGAGGGGGAATGAACCATACATCATACATAGGCATCATCTATGCATCCACCTATCCTTGATCATAGGCCCACCAACTAGCGACCAACTATCGAAATCCCTCTACAGCCTCATGGGCTAGGATCATGTATCCCCATGTTGTCTCCCAAGATGACCTAGCAAAAATAGCAGTATATGCATCATCAAGTTTTTCCTATCTCTCACCAAACTATCTAGCAACCATATCGAGAAGGTACCTCTCAATGATCATGTGCTCTTGACCCTACATGTATTAGGTCTGTTGAGAAAATAATAACTTATACACATCGTCGTACCATGCTAGCATCTAAAGCCATGGTTGTCTTTTGAATACTATCATATCATCGATGACTTGATGCCAGTATGGAATGCCAAGCTGCCTCATGTGTTGTAATGTAATGGCATCCTTATATCTCCAAAAAACAGTATCATCTGGCTCTACATCTACCATCTAAACAATTAGTCGAAGCACAACAATGTGCTCCTAGGCCCAAATGTGGAGAAGGGTAGCTCCTGTGCCAATAGCCCTGCTATCACAATATACAAATTCATGCATATCATGGTAAAGGAAGGCCAACATTACTGGACCCCATGCATACTGAGTCCTCCAAAAGAGCATCCTATGCCAAGCCAGACTCCATCTAGGATTGAATCCTCCGCTCCATCGATCTAAAGCAACCAATACTAAGATAACCACTTCAATTATTAGTCTGAAAGTTGACACCCAACCTTAATAAATCTCCAGATTAATCTAGGAGGTGACCAAAACAATGTCCTCCTGATCAAGCACCCCATGGCAAGCATCATAGCCAATGTCAACATCATATATCATGCACTCACCATGTATCGACAAATGCAATATCCATCATACATCCTCCAATGTTGGTAGGTAAGTGGAACAATGAGGTCTCATTGTGCCATCACTTGCACTTGATGTTTTCATCATCGCCAAATGTGTTAGAATGACGAGAATGTAAGCAATGTACCACAAGCCAATCTATCCCAAGTGCTCCTATCGCAACTCAGAAAAATCACAAAGTCTAAATAAAATAGTAGGTCGATGCTTGTGGGACATCAAAGGAAGGATAAACTTTTGCACCCATGAAGCACACAACATCAAATTTTGAAAAAACTAGCTAAGTTTGGAGTTTTTATCCCCAAAAATGATAATAGCCTTACTATTTATGATAGTTTCATTGTAATTCAAATTTCAAATAGCAATGCCTAGAGCATTTAAATTACAAATCACAACATGCATCGCTAATCACATATGTGTCACTATTGACTTTGGAAAACCCTAACCCTCAAATTCAAATCACAAGTTGCGTCACCATTTACATATGTGTTGCTATTTAAAATTTGAAACCCTAATTTTAAATTGTGAACTGCATCACAATTTACATATGCATTGTTATAAATAAAAAAAGTGTTGCTAATTCTAAAAATAGCGTCACTATATAGAAATGCCACTAAAGTTCAAATTTCAAAATGCATTAAATGTGCCTAAAAGTCAAATTTCAAATCAAGTTTCAAATCACATATTGGTGGTCATGCCCCTAGAAGCCTCCGGTACTCTTGAACTCAGTTGGAAATGTGTCATGGGAGCACTTGTTGTGCCATTTCATTAGGGGGTCAGAGCTCAAAATGCAAGAAATATTAAAGGTGCAAATGCACAAATGAATTCAAAGTGACCCTTCCTCACCTATTTATGCTTGCAAATTAGGGTTTTTCGCCCTAATTTAACCATCAAGCTAAGGTTTTTCATCAATTTCACCAATTTTTCCAAAATGGAACTTATTTTCAATCATTTTTCACATTTTTGGCATTTTTTTACACCTCAGAGCCTTTTCGGACCCCTGGGGCAGCATTTTAACCTTTGTCAAGAGATCAACCCAAAATTCTAAATTTCCATTGATTTCTCGAGGGGGAAGGAAACCAACTTACTCCTTCTGCTGGGGCAACAATGGGGCATCTAAAAATAAGAAAAAAATTATTTTTTGATTTAAGTAGTAGTTTTTCATCGAAGGGCATCAGTCTTTGAACCAAAGTAGTAGGTACCTCGCTTCAAAGAGGGGAAAAATTTAGACACTTAAAAAATGTCCTAAATGATGTTATGCTCTCGAATCAGGTATGCTAACATCATTTCGTCTTGAAACCCATCCTCTTTTCACTTAATTAATTAAATTATCCTAGTTATTTAATTAATTACATCATTCTCCCCAGTTAACCTAATTTATCAAATTAGGTTAATTCACCCCCTTCCATGCTAACATTTTATCTCATTAAATTAAATAAATCAAACTATTTAATTTAAATCCCTAAATCTTCTTATTTAATTAAATAACCCTAAGTTATTTAATTAAATGTCATTCTACCTTTCTCCCATTCATTAAATCATTTTATTTAATGAATATCGTCCAATTCTTCTAAATACCTTAATTGCATAATTAATACTATTTAATTATCAATTAGATTTAATTCCCCCCACTTGCAAGGGGATATTCCTAATCCTTTTACAAAAGTTAATTTAGTTTTAATTAACTAAATTATCCTTTTTTCCTCACCCATGAGTATATTCCAAAGAATATTCTCTCTCCTCACTCATTTGAAAAAAAGGGAATATTCTTACAAAGCTTCATGTGCAAGTTAACTTGTGACCTCTTGTACAGATCAAAAGTGTGTTTGTTTGGATGAATGTGAGCCCTTGATTAAATCTCATCTTTCATTCTCATCCATTAATGAGAATTCATGATCCATACCTCCATATTCTTTCCTTCTTAACTGTTGATTAGCTTTATTGATCTCAACCCTCCATTTCTCATTTTCTCTCCTATAAATAGGTCACTATTTGGAGACAAATGGATCCATTTTTTAACATCGTAGTTATGCTATTAAAATCACTCACACTCACACTCATATTTAACACACATTTAGCACATTTTAGTTTATTTTAATTGCATTAATTAGCTTTAAGCTTCAATTAATGGCTTCAATGATCATGTAATGCATCCATTTAGCTTTTTTATTAATTAGGGTTTGAATCTTTTATCTTAGAATCTATTTAGATTAGCTTAGCATTTGCATATCTTCATCATTTTAGCATAAAATCATGTTTAATTAGCTTGCATCATGCTCATTTAGATTAAAATCATGTTTTCATACACATCTCATAATCGTTCCATTAGTTTTTCTTTAATAAAACTGATTGGAACAAGCTCATTTATCCACAGGATTGGGAAAGAGTCATTGTTCCACATCATCATGACACCACTCCCCCAACGGATAAGTTTCAGATGGATTAGAGTAGGTATTTAAAGCTTTCATAGTTTAGTATATTAGATTTTGATAAATGTTTAGTTTAATTTTCATTTAAATGATCCTATTGAGATTTGACATTAGTGGCTTTGTTATGCTTCAATTCTTCATGGATCAAGCATAATCGGCCCATACTAATCCATTGGTCATAGTTACCTTGGTCCATTATAGTTTTCCTAGAATCCTTTTCAAATTTCAAAGTTAAATATCTAAAACTACCTAAAACATAGCATAGTATCATTGTCATTTTACATCCCCATCCTTAGTTTGCATCCATCCCAAAAATCTCAAAATCCAAAAAATTAGAAAACCACCAAAAACCAAAAATTCACAAGTCTTATATGGTCCTCACTAGGTCACAAAGGAAATGAAAAGACATGGATCCCTTTAATGACCCTAACTTTAATCCTACTAGCACCATGAATTTTGGGTCATCCTCAAATGAACGACCAAAGTCACAACCTCAAATGGCATCTGCCTTTGACAATATTACTTTACATGATGTGGAACAAGGTCTCACCCAAGAAGAAATTGACAATGCTTCCCAAGATCCTAGGATATTACATATTAAAGAAGAACTTGTCGCAGTGGATCCATATAGATACTTTTTAGAACTTGCTCAAAATGGGGCCAAACATCCCATTGGTTTTTACATTTCCACAATCATAGGGTCACCATCATAGATATTACATATTAAAGAAGAACTTGTTGCAGTGGATCCATATAGATACTTTTTGGAACTTTCTCAAAATGGGGCCAAACATCTAGCTGGTTTTGACATTTCCGCAATCATAGGGAACTATACATAATATGACAACAGCTAAAATTCTCCCTACTCCAATATTTGGGATGGAGAGTACAAATCCAACACCCCATGCACCAAGTCCCTCATCCATAAATATATTTTCCATGAAATCTCACACTAATAGTACATCATTCCCTAATCCATTTACTACATCATCATCTCAAACTACTACACCATCAACAAATACCATTTTTCATGGGTCAAAACATCACAAATCCAAACCCACCAAGTAAGACATGAAGGATTCATCTTTCCACACCAAAAACATAACCCAAAATTATCAACACTACACCAAACATAAACATCAATCACAATCCCAACTTCATACCACAATACCAAAAATGAATCCAATTCCATCCAATCCAAATACCATGTTCACATCCCACTTGCAACGAACCAACCCATCTCAACAAAACATTAATCCAAATTCTACATTCATATCAGAATTCCAAAACCAAAATCCATCCTCATCATACACTCACCTCAATACATTCAACACAAACACCAATCCCTCCACCTTCAATATGGGACATCAAAATACCACTCCATTTACACATCATATGAAAACTCAACCAAATATGTCACCATAACCTATGGACACTTTAGTATAGAAAATCAAAACATTGGAACAACAAATCTCCAACATGCAAGTAATTGGGACAAAGAAAACTTACTCCATTAAAGACTTATGTCCATATCCTTTTGATAGAGTATACATATCTCATTTCCCCCAAAATTTCAATGTACCAAAGTTTTAAAAGTATAAGTGAAATGGAAATCCTATAGAGCATGTATGAGAGTTTCATACTACTTCCATGGATGTTACATTTGAACATACTTAATGATATTTTTCCATAAAGTCTTGCAAGATAAGCTCTTGAGTGGTTTGAACATCTACCTCTCGAGATAAGAACATGGAGTGAACTAGCTAATAAATTCTTTGCACATTTCTCCTACAACATTGAAAGTGACACGACCCTTGCAAAATTATGTGCAACAAAACATAAATATGGAGAATCATTTACATCCTTCTTCCAAAAATTGAGAGGTATGGCTAGTAAAAAATTGAGAGGTATGGCTAGTAAATTCCCATATCACATATGCGAGAAATAGTTGGTATACATCTTTGTCAAAAATCTCAACAACGAATTAATGCACCAAATTCAAATCCATTGTTGCAATACATTTGTTGATATCATTGAAAAAGGTGTTTCCATTAAGAAAGCACATGTTGTAAAAGGCTTGGTAAAAATATTTAAAGAGAATCAAGACACTTCTAATGACAAAATAAAATTTTGGTCTAGAAACAAAAATGTCACAAATAATGTAGTAGATGCTAAAGTGAAAAATAAAGCTCACCCATCTATCAATCTTGAAGGTCCCTTTATATCAAACAATCAACTTCCTAATCATGAATAATCCACAAATGTGATGTAAAAAAATCCACAACGGTGAGGTCTGACAAGAACTAATAGACAAAGATGAACATATAAACCTCTAAGAGAATCCATTGAATCAATTTTGAATAATTTTTTGTAATCAAATGTTATCCAAATAAAAAAAATAGACACTATGAACTAGGACCTCTTAAATCATGTTGGTGGATTGACAATTATTTTGTGAGTAACATCAAACAAAAGGACATAAGACATCCTCATGTTATAAACTTAAAAACATCATTCAATATCTCATTGACCAAGGTAACATATCTATAGGAAATTCACAAAAATATTTTAAAGTAGACCAGACTATTTTCAAAGATCCCTTAAGAAGTCATAAGTCAAGAAAGGGTTCCGATTTAGGTACCAACATAAAAGACCAATCCAATTATATGTGTGTTGCTTATGAGAATAGCGTTAATATCCATCCATTTGAAAGTAATGTCTCCAAATTACCATCAAGAAAATTTTAGAATGTGCAATCACAACCCAAAGATCCAAAGTGACCTTGCAAGGGGATACTTCTAATCCTCAACAAAAAACTCAATACAATATCTTAGATCATCTAGGAAAAAATCCCACATGAATATCCATTCTTGAGTTTCTTTGCATATCTCCCAAAAATAAATATATTTTGGAAAAATATTTACAAGAGTCATTTGTCCCCACAAACCTTAATGTTAGTCAAATCTAGGCCATGGTAAGGTCCTTAGCTACCACCCATCACATTACATTTACTAAACAAGATCTTCCTACACAAAGACAAAACCATAATGGCCCATTACACCTTGAAGTATTCATTAACAAACACAAGATTAGATGAGTTTTGGTAGATGGTGGAGCAGGTTTAAACACATGTATACTAAAATTGGTTACAACAATGAGATTATCTAAGTCTTGTATAGATACATCGAAGAGAATTATTATACGGTCTTATGATGATGCAAAGCATTATTCTAAAGCTATAACTACACTTGTAAGAGTTGAACCAACTATTTAAGATATGATATTTCAATTTCTAGATCTGGACCTACCATATAACCTTCTCCTTGGTCACCCATGGATTCATGTCATGAAAGTTGTCCCTTCCATATACCATGAATGCCTCAAATTCCCTTATAATGGTATCAAAATTATAATTATAGGTGATCTTGATCTCTTCTAAGACTATAGTAATCTAAGAGGAACACCTCAACATCAAGTGCCCATTAATTGGGAAGTATCCATTTCTATCTCACCTCATTAAATTTATCCTTCCACTTTATCAATATTGTCCACTCCATATGTTTCCCCTTCTAAACCTAAGGTCCAGATCCATGACACAAGATGTGGAGAATACAACATTGAGAGTATCTATTGCATTGACAAGTTACTTGCATCACTAAAGTCTTATCAAAAACCATGTCCTATACAAATGGGCCTAAATTCATCATCCATCAACATACCACTACCTTCACCAAGTGGAGTGAGTTAAGAAAATAAAGCATAGGTGAGGATGTTTCTACATGGATCTATAAATATGAAGAGGACATCATTTCCACCCAACTACCAGTATAGAAATATGGAAAAGGTTTTGAGATCATGAAACAAAAAGGTTATGATGCACATAG
>VDFB02105029.1:0-21092 GCA_007258455.2 Sequoia sempervirens | reverse complement strand
GATTTTTGTATCAAGAATGGGATACAAAGACAGCTTACTGCTGCGTATACACCTCAGCAAAATGGTATTGCTGAAAGAAAGAACCGTACCATCATGGAAATGGCACGAAGCATGTTGCAGACAAAAAATCTTCCAAATACTTTTTGGGGAGAAGCAGTTGCCACTACAGTATATATTTTGAATAGAAGTCCCATGAAAGTTGTTCAAAACATCACTCCAAAGGAAGCCTGGAGTGGTCACAAGCCTTCAGTGGCTCATCTTCGAGTCTTTGGATGTTTGGCATATGTGCACATTCTAGTTCAAAAGTGGAAGAAGTTGGATGCCAAATCCCAACTTTGTATCTTTGTGGGATATTCTACTGCAACTAAGGGATATAGATTCTATAATCCTGACACAAAGCAATGGATTGTTAGTCGGGATGTGATTTTTGATGAAGGGGGAGTATGGCAGTGGAAAGATGTTGTGCAGCAAAATCCATCACTAATCATAAACACGGAAGATAATACTATTCCTCCTCTCCCCACAAGCTCAAGTGGAAGTTCAAGCTCAAGTTCCAATCCTCCAAGTTCACCCAGTTCTTCTAGTAGCACAAATTCAGATAGTGATTCACCTCCACCATCACCTCCACCATCAGTTCCAAGAAAGGTACGAAGTTTGGTTGATATTTATCAGAGGAGTGCAAATATAGTTCTAGTTGTTAATTTTGCCTTATTTAGTACAATTCAAGTTGAACCCTCTGTGTATGAAGAAGCAGTGAAAGAACCAGTATGGGTTAATGCTATGAATGATGAGATGAATTCCATTCATAAGAATAATACTTGGGAATTAGTGCAACTTCCCAAAGATAAACAAGTGATTGGTGTGAAATGGATCTACAAAGTCAAATATCATGCTGATGGTTCAGTGGAACGACATAAGGTAAGATTAGTTTCCAAAGGATTTGCACAAATTCTTGGAGTGGATTATGCAGAAACTTTTGCTCCTATGGCTAGACTTGATACAATAAAGATTATATTGTCTATAGCTGCACAGTACAAGTGGCCAATATTTCAAATGGATGTGAAATCAGCATTCCTTAATGGTTATATAGATGAGGAAGTTTATGTGGAACAACCTATGGGTTATGAAGTTCAAGGAAAAGAACACTTAGTCTACAAGTTGAAGAAAGCTCTTTATGGGTTGAAGCAAGCTCCTCGTGCCTGGTATGCTAGAATTGACAGTTATTTCATGAAGAAGGGATTCAATAGAAGCCACTCAGAGCCAACCTTGTATGTCCAACGTATTGGTAATGATATTCTCATAGTTTTCCTTTATGTTGATGATCTTATTTATACAGGTAACAACAAAGCTCTCATAGAGAAGTTTCAAGCAGAAATGAAACAAGAATTTGAAATGTCAGATTTGGGACTCATGCACTATTTTCTTGGTGTGGAGGTACTACAAACATCAAAAGGTATATATATTTCTCAAACCAAGTATGTTGCTGATTTATTGAAGAAGTTTAGAATGGTGGCATGCAAAGCTTTTGCAACCCCCATAGCAATTGGTGAGAAATTAACTAAGGAGGATATTAGTCCCAAGGTTGATTGTACTTTATATAGAAGTTTGGTTGGTAGTCTCATGTACCTCACAACCACTAGACCCGATATTATGGTGCATGCCTTACTGGCTTACAGGATCCATGAGTCTCACAGGAGTTGTTAAAAAGAATTCTATGAGGTACGTGAGTGTGCTGCATTATTCTCCCACTGCCAGCTTTTGAGTTACGATTTTGGATTGGGCTGGTTCAAGGGATGATAGGAAAGTCTGCAACTGATATGTCTTTTCATGGGAGAGAAAAACAGCAATGGTGGCCTTTCTTCAAATACAGTATGGAATACATGGAAGATCACCAAAGTTCCTCAAGCCGGTAATGATGAGGGCGGATATTGGCGGATCGGTGACACGGTCTGGAGCATCCAACGCATTTATTGTGATACTGAAGCACTATTGCCACAAAGAATCATGTGTTTCATGCCAGAAACTGTTATAGAGATCCGATGACTGGAGATCCAAAGCATCTGGGTTCATGAAGGGCTATCCATTCTTTACCAAGGCTCTTTCTACAGCAAGTTTTGTGGCCTTGAGAAATCAGTTGGGACTCACCCCTATTGATCATTCAGGGGGAGATTGAAGATATGAACGACTCAATAGTTTTTTGTTTTAAAACAGATTTTAAAGCATCCTTATTTTAGCTTTAATTTTTAGCTTTTAAAGCATAATAAAACTGCATGTTTGTGTGCAGTTAGTTTTAGGCATAGCTTTAGTTTTAATTAGCTTTCTTTTTCTCTTCAAGCCTTGTTTTTTATTTTAGCTTTCTTAGCTTTGTTCTTGTACAGCTTATTCGCTGTCCTCAAAGCTCTTTAAATAGAATTCTTTGTAACAGTGTTAGACAATTCAATACAATACGGTTGAACAGAGATAATATTACAGTCTGCTGTTTTTTTTTCAGTTTTCTGTTCAATGTTCAATTCTCTATAAATGATGAAACTGTTTATCAAGTTTATGGCTTTGTTAATCTCAGTATAGTATAAATGTTTTAGATTTATATCTTTCAAGCAGTTCTCCGAGTAGTCAAATCAGTAGAACTTAAACAAGGACTCATACCGTACCAGTAGTAGGTAGTGTTAAGTACATCCGGACTGTAAGTTTGTGGACATTAAATGCACTTTTCTTGTTGCAAACAAGCAACAGATTTTGTTCATATTCAACAAGTGCTGCCAATAGACTCGGCTTTGATTATCAAATTGGCCAATTAAATATTTAATGCAATCTGTGGCTGCGTGAGCAAGTATTATTCCTGACTGTTGAAGCATTTTGTTTTGTTCCAGGTTTGATTATTAATTTTCTCGCAAAATAATAGTTTACCATCCATGCCTTTATAGGCATTGACATTACAATTGCTACACGGCTAGCTTTCCTCCTCTTTAGTGCAACCCTTGTTTTTCAAAAGTGTAATCTTTGAACAAGCGTACTTTTCATAGGAAAAAACAATTGTTTGCAAGGTGATTTGTAATTGATTTTGAAAATAATAAGTCAAAATATAAAATAAATAGACCTCTATTTATTCCTGGGATAGAATGAACTCCATCTATATTGGACTTCACTGGCCTTTTTGTTTACCTTAAATTTCATAGCTTATCATTGCGTGTTTACCACACGCTTTAAGGTTTGGGGTTGAAATAGCTGTTTCAATTAATATAAATTATGTACAAGATCCCTTATTGCAAGAAAGAACTAGGAGACTAAGAGGCCCTTTCAAGAAATTTCCATTTGTTTAGCTCTTTTTCCCTGCATTGTCAATCTTTTTTAGTATTCAATTGTACTCGAGTGTTAGTGATTTTTGTGTTACAAGTGAATGGCATATAAGAACGTTGCATTTGCAGTATGCGTTTGGCCCCTGGTGCAAATTAATATACAGAAATATTAACTAAGTAAATGCATCCAATATATTTATGGAGTACCTTTTAAAGTAACCATGCAGCCTTAGTTTCTAGGCAACCATGTAAAGCATTTAATGACAATATAACAGAAATTTATTGTTGATTAAGGGATCATGTTAAATATCTATATTTTGGCACACTGATAGAGATAATTAAGCTCTCATGGTTTAACCATGGTATAAACTTCTTAAAGTTATGTGTAATGCTATGCTGTTTCAAGTTTTCTGAATTGACAGAAAATCTTTGGGGATTATTAAATCACTCCTTGGGCCTTTTATGCAATTAAATCCTTGTCCTGTCCAGCTGATATTTGGACAAGGTTTCAATGTGTTGACAATTAATTCATTTTGAATTCCAAATATTACCTGTACCTACAGGCAAATATGATCTTGTTGATGTTAGGATCAACCAACCAGCAGCTATATATTGTTTATTTATCTTTTAGGGGTTAAATTGTCTTTGAGCAGATGTTGAAGTCTGTGTAATGACTGGCTGGAATCTTAGATGATATAGTACTGGTCTGAACTCGAACCACACATTTGAAGCACATTTTACTTTTGAGAGAAGCCTTTTAAATATAATGTCGGGTTTCAGAAATATTCAAGTGCGACAGGACAAAGAATATTCACGCTTTGAAATATCCTTTACAAGTGATGGTCTCAAAAAATTGAATGCTGCCTAGTTTTCAAATTATAAATCAACAGTGTATGCTAATGTCAAAGCTGCCAAGTCGCTAGGAATAATCAATCCTTCTCTGTGTGTGGTAGGTTTACCTGTGTATCAAGATCTTTAAAATTGTATCCCCAAAAAATAACAAAATCTTTAAAATTGTATCCAAAAAAACAGCAATTGTACGAAGATAATGAAACCCATTGGTGCTTGATGAGCCCATCATTGAATTGCCTGTAGAATTTTAGAGGGTTATTGCTTACCTAAGCCTCAATTTTAGACATACTCCCAAAATTAGTATTTAAAGAGTCTCTAGAACAAATCATATGAAAAAAAAAAAAATCAAGCATGATGTAATATCATTATTTTTTACTAAATTTTATATTTATTACTGCAAATGATTAGGTGTTAGAAATGAGAAGTGTAGTTCTGGCACATGCTATTGGTTAGAGTAAAATTTGATTCGTTTACATTACATCACATAAACTTATTGAACTCGCTTATAGAGAGTGTTTGATTAGTGGATTCTTTTCAATTTTTAAAAATTAAAGTTCAAATAATAAAATATCTAGTATTGTTTGAAAATGTATATATATGGGAGTTGGCCTAACTAATAGTTGAGCACTCTAATTTTGTACCTCTCAAAATAATATATGACAATTTAAAATCACATGATTTTGTACAGTAGCTTACATAATAAGATCTCGAAAAGAGTAGACCAGTAGTCATTTTCAAAAACCGCAGAATAATTCTTACACTCTTAAGTACCATCACAATCGAACGCAGCCGTGTTTACGGTTGGGGTGTACGCATTGTTTGATAATAAACATTGTGTAATCATCATAGTTAATAAAACAGTTATTTATGGGTGACAACAGTTATATACATTTGTATGAACGATCAAGGTGAATTGAGTTTTCCGAAGTAAATTTATGTTGTTTGTATTACCCTTTTATGTTTGTAATCTGCAATGCTTTCATTTGATATCAGAGCGTCAGGAGAAACACAAGGTTCGTTGACATGGTAGTAGGATTTGGAGAATCCAGTCTGAGGAGCGGATGACTGTATGTTGTCGCAAAAGACATGAATTCAAGAATACAAAGGCTCTATAAGGTCAATCAATTAACCTTAGCACAAAATTCTTCCTCACCTAGGCAACAAAGGCCGGTAACTTCATGAGATTTAAGGGCTCAAGAGGCTCCCCTGGGCATAGAGGCAATAATTCATGAAAAAACAAGGAACCAACTCAAAATTCTCAAAAAATTTAGAAGCTCTACTAGTACGCAAATCAATATTCGTTTGTCAAAGATGAGAGTAATCATGGAAAGTTTGATGGTATATGAAGAGTTGAATATTGTCTTGTAAGACATCAACAAAGTTATTGGTTTATGCTTGAATTGTATGACAAGTCTCTAGATTGAGATTGTAGAGTGAACGCATAGTTGCTTGGAGATAGTAGAGTGTTGTAGCAAGGATGAATAAATATAGTATTCAAACGTGCAACCTAACTTTTCTCTGATGGAAGTGGATCCATAGTTCTCTGAAATGTGAGGTATTTATAGGAGAAAATGGATAATCAAGGGCTAAGATTTACTTAATCAATCAATGGTCAAGATGGAAAGAAGGTGAAGACATGGATCAAGGATTCTCATCAATTGATGAGAATTGAATATCCATGGATCAAAGAATCAATCAATGAGCCTCAATTAATCAAACAAACACACTTTCAAAACTGTTTCAAAATTTGTTAGGAAAGAATATTCTATTTTTGGATCCAAATAGAAGAATATTCCCTATGCAAGTTGAGTAATATTAAGATTGTAATTAAATAATTATCTTATTTAATGAAAGGGGTTAAGTGAAATTTAAATAAATGATTTAGATTGTTTAATTAAAAGACATGACATAAGGGGGTTTAATTTAAATAATTTGCATTATCTAATTAAACAATATTAAATGTTAGTGTAAAAGTGTAGGAATTAACTTAATTAAAATGATTAGATTAATAGATGAAAATGATGCATTTAATTAAATAACTAGAATTATTTTGTTAAATAGTTGAAAAGAAGATGAATTTTAGGATGAAATGATGTTAGTAATAAAATTGAAGTGTGTAATATCATTAAATATCATTTTTTATTGTTTTCTTATTAAACAAAATTCTATTGGGTCCCTCTCTATTAAGAAAAGAATAAAATAAATAATCCACAATGGTTTCTAGAGATAAAAATTGACTACTTCATAATTTCCATTCTATAATAGGAACTCATTTTAGTGTCCATCTATTCATCTATATTGTGAACTCATTTTGGTGTCCATCCATTCATATTTTTTAGGATTCATTTAGCTCATTCCCAAGCCTTACAAACATTGTTCAAGATGATGTGTAGTCTCTATCATAATTGAATGTCTAAAATTTTTCAATTTGCTGAGAAATTATGTTCATCTAGCCACTATATCATGCAACATGACCTTGCTCACTATGACAAATTTACATTGTGAACCAGTTCAATGACTATGATTAAATGGAAAAGGATTGAGGGATAAAATACAATTAAATATTGGATGGTAAGGTAATGTTGATTAATTAAGCTAAATTAATTAATTTAGCTAGAGGAGGTTTTGATAAGTTTGGCTTTGATTAAATCAATATAAATCTATTTAATTAAAGTGGGAGATAATTAATTAAATAAACAACAAATATTTATTTAATTAATGGCTAAAGGTGGGATAAAGGTGGCCAGCAAATTAATTAATTAAAATTATAAATATTTATTTAATTAATGCCTATGATAAGATAAAATCAAGTGTGGTTAGGTATGGACAAATTTGGGTGTCTACGCCCTTATTAGCATGCCAAGTTTTTCATCTTAACATCTCATCCTATAGTTTGAGTCTTGTGATATAGCCAACCCACAATCCTTGATACTTTTTCCTATGTTTTCATTCCCCTCTTAATTTCCCAACACATGTCATATTGTTTCTAGTAGTAAACTTTTGGTACCATTACATTCATAGTGGAATATTTTCCACCCATGATAATTGCTCAAATATGAAGTGGTGGCTTGCATGATGGCCAACCTATTATGTTTGTGGAGGATATAAAAGAGCTATTATTTTCATTTAGGATCATGATCTACACTAAACCAAATATATTTTTAAATATATTTTGAGCACTTTCATTATAGTGTGGGATTCTTATGATGAAATTTGAAGTGGTGGGTGTGCATGGTGCCCAAGCCTAGTGATTTTATAGGGTGATCTCAGACAAAGTTCATATTTGAGATTCATTAAATATGGGTTGTATTTCTATTATATTGATTTGATTTACTATTGCCATTGGTATGATTTGTTGTTGTTATATGATTATTTGAATATAATACAATCATCTTGATATTTCTCCAAGAATATGATGCCTCTACAATAATCTTGATATTTCTCCAAGAATTTTATCTTCATTGCGTTGCAACTGGGAAAAGCATCTCTTCCCAACCCCATGAACAATCTTAGAGAAGCATCTTTCAGTGTTGTTATAAATAGTTTGAGTTTGTGATTTTTTTTTGTATAGTCATAACATTGGCATAGCACATCATACTCAAAATGCATAGGTCCTATGTAACAACAGGCTTCTAACAGGAACATCACATTCAGGAACATCACATTCAAAATGTATAGGTCCTATGTAACAACGGGCTTCTAATAGGAACATCACATTCAGGCTATTTATCCAATATACTTTCAAACTCTAAATGGTTCATGGTATGAAGTACCTTTAGATCAACATTGCATTTATCATTTATGAGATCTGTTAGGCAGCATATGGATAAGATATATACATAAATTTAAAAATGAAGTTTTATTCTTATTTTATTTATTAAATGTTGGTCAATATCTCTCTCTTTTATTTGTAATTGAATAATGTTATCGTAAATTATATACACTGATAATGTCCAATTTATTGTTATGGTCTACAATGGAATCATGAGTAGCATGTATAAATTCTAATCTCATAGATCAAACAACATGGCGAGCGAGAGTACAGGCGGGAATAGGCCTTCTTGAGGAGGATTCAAGCGAAGATGATGTTCCTTTCTGTTGGCGGCCTTCCATTATGACTGCACGTAAGAGTAAATGGAAGGGGTCTCCTTTTGGTGCGTGTACAACAACAAGGAAGAGAAAGAGTGTTGCGCGGAGTAGGAAGCAATATCGTGGCTCTTCTGTGGCTGATTCTACTATTGAAGCTGAGGATGGTGTTGTTGATGGCATTGTGGAGGCTAAAGAAGTTGGCATTGGTGTTGGAGCTGAGGTTTTGGTGGGAGGAAATGTGCTCTCCCACTCCATGGCTAGCTCTGCTAGTGTTGCCTCTGAGGATTTGGGTGGCTCTATTTTTGATATTGAGGGTTTGGCTGCAAGCTTTGTTAGCTCTGATGCTGAAGCTAAAGAGGTGGGATTCCAAGCTCATGAGGGTTGGGAGATGGAAAATACAGAAATTTCTGATGAGGATCTACAAACCCTATATGAAATTTTTGGCCCCTTTTTCCTATGATGGATCTAGCTTGGATATAGAGGCTGAGTTTCATTTAGTTTGATCTTCTTGATGAGGAAGAGGAGCTCCTTCTTGATTTTATCCTCCCCCTTTTAAGGTTTTAAGGGGGCTTTTAGTATTTTTTCCTTGAAAGGTTTCTTTTCTTATTTTTAGACAAGTAATAAATAAGAATAACAAAGACAGGCCAGATAAATGCAAACCATTAATGAAACCTATTCGTATAAATGCTCAAACATTTAAGTTGAGAAAGGCTCAATTATATACATAGCCATCCTTGTCATCTAGTTTCACTTCATACTCGAGCATTGTAAACCATTTTAAGCAAGGCAAGAGAATACATAATTCCATAGGTAGAAAATTCAAAATTAGCAATATATAGAGTACATGAACTAGAACTCAAACCAGAAACAGGAGTTTACAGGTAATCTAATTTAGTAAGAAGAACTATAGATCTAATTGTGTTTCTTACAAAAACATTAGGCTTTTATAATTTTATTTTAACAATCTGAATATTTTTCCTTGATAAGTTGATAACTGAAAGCACAATGGCAGATGTATTTAGTTGAAGTCAACATGGTAGATTATTCTTGACAATCCGTGTACTTCTTTAATCACTTTTTTCATTATACTAAGTGCTACTTTTCATTTGACTGCCATGAGATGCTCTAAAATGTTGGGCCACGTTTCAACAGACAACTGTCAAAACTTTATCACCTCTCCTTATAAACCAAAAGATTAACTGAATACAAAACACAAATCCCTTTGAAAATCATAACGATGGTCAAAGACTCAAAATTACTTCATTATGAAACTCTACAATCAAAACTATTAAAGCCAGTAGTAGTACCAAGCAAAATGAACTTTGTAGAAGTAAAACATGTAGCACACCCCATCTGCTCCCATGGAAATTCAGGCTAATATCCAATGTTAACTAGTTGAAATCAGTTGATTTAATAACCCTTAGGAGATTAATTTAGGCAAATATTAGATGGTCTCTGAAATATATGGCATTTTTATCTCCAGTACAAATGCCTCTTCTTGTAATGGGGCTACAGAAGAAAAAGCACAAAAGGGACAGAAATTTGAGCCAATATTATATTCACAATCTCACACGGTTCACAACATAGAGGATCCATATTGGATTAAAGCATAAGAAGCTTGTTGTAACTGCTAGTGTGTCAGACCACCAAATGAAAACACTTCTAGTGTCACACTGTTTAAGAGCATGAATTGATTTAGAATATCCCCTATGTTTATTTAAATGTCAGACAATCATGTGAAAATCTAGTGCCAATCTTGCTTGAGATAATGCATTTAAATAAGCTCCACTTGCACTTTTCAAATTCAATATGTTTGAGTAGAAACAGTTTTAGTATATCTTTTAACCTTGAATCAAGCAACTAAAGAAACAAGTTCCCAATTTACTTCATAACAGAATAAGGTGATTGATAAAATAAGTTCACAGTTGGCTCCAATGGTTCAGGGTTAATTACTTCATAAAATTATCACCTCATTTGCTTTTACCAATTTTTGCATTTCCTGACAAAAGTGTGACCAATAGTTTCAATACAGAAGCTCTGTGAACAATTACGGATGACAATCACAGAAGGCTTTGTTTTTCTACAATGTCATATTAACTTGCTTCATCCATGATGTTTTTGCTTCAAAACACTATTCAATATATCATTGCTTTTAAAACTAGTTCCAATAACCTTTAGCACAAGGCAAGTGACAGTGTGAAACCACAATGGCAAATGTCAATCAGTAATTCCATACTTGGTGTCTAGAAAATATTTAATTCAATGGCTAAGCTCACAATGTCCAATTGCAAGAGTAGGATCAGATTTATTTCACACACAAGCTACTAAATTGACCATCTAATTGCACTTCTTAAATGTTGGCAACTACAACAGAACCACCTCAACATAAATGCAAATGCAATTCAGCCCAGTTCAGCCTCTTCCATAAAATATTAACTTATGATAGTTTCTGAATTCATAGATACACAAAAGTAACATATCAAAGAGGCGAATTCGAGGCTGATTGAACAGAACCTGCAATCGAGGACAGTCTGTCATCTAGCCATCAAAAATAGCTGTGTTATCCAATCTTCTAAGGTGCTGACAGGATTTGGTTACACTTTGAACTGGATCCATGATCCAGTTTGGTCCACCTGCAAATGTACACAGGATTCAGATCAGGGGAGAGAGGTTCATCTGGGACAAACCCAAGGAGATTCCAAGCAGCCAGCTAAACTCATCCAACTTTTGCTTTCTTTATTGTGTTTTTAATTTTTCCACCTTTGACTTTACCTTTTAAAAATTTATGAAAGTGGTGTGCCATGAAGGTCTGTGGTTTTGAAGGTTTTCAATTAAGCTCGGTGCCAGGGGCTCTACGCCTCAATCCCACTATGTATCAATGATTGGAAACACATCAGGGTTACCACCCCTGAACGCCATGAGGGGGTTAGGGGGTTATGCTTTTAATGACATTAGAGTTTATGGTAATTTTGTTGATTATATTATGCTATATGGTTTTCTAAACTTTATTCTTTCTTTTAGGATATATATATATATATATATATATATATATATATATATCTTTTTTCCATCCACACCTTTGACTTTACCTTTCAAAAATTTATGAAAATGATGTGTGCCATGAATTTCTGTGGTTTTGAAGGTCTTCTGTGGTTTTGAAGGTCTTCATTTAAGCTCAGTGGCAGGGGCTCTACCCCTCGACCCCACCATTTATCACGATTGGAAATACATCAGGAGTACCACCCTGAACCCCATGAGTGGTTAGGGGATTATGCTTTTAATGACATTAGAGTTTATGGTAATTTTGTTGATTATGTTATGCTATATGGTATTCTAAACTTTATTCCTACTTTTAGGCTACAAATGTGTGTATATATATATAAAATATTTTTACATGTTTTTGTGTGAATGAATCCAACCAGAAAATGTTTGTTGGACCCACAATCCTGAACCAGTATCTGTACGAGAACCAGTAACTTAAAAAAATAAATAAGAGAGTTAAATATTCCACCAATCTCAAAAGATATATTTCACCTCTAAGCCTTCCAATAAACACATCAGACATCTTATGTTACAAGCTCTCTTGTTAACAAGGAAATTAACAAAAAAAATTAGAAGGACAAGCTAAATGATAACTTTCATTATCGGTTGCACACTTTTATATGTGAATACTGAATTATGAATAAACATGAAAGAGCCAAAAATGCAAATAAATATTAAGTTTTATGGTTGAATATAATGTTCAATTCCTCAACATTTACAAGGAAAATCACAAATTTTCAAAACCAAATAAAATTCAGATCCCACCAAACAAAACCAGCTAAAATTTAAAAACAAGTCCTCTAAAATTTAAAAATTAATTAGTTTTTTCTTCTAAAATTATATAAATTTTATTTATTTAATTATTTTCTACCTTTCCCTCTCGTATTCAATAATTATTTTAATTATTTAACATTTTATCCACTTTTAATTAAATCGTTATTTTAATTAAAATTCTAATATTTTCCCTTTCTTCTATAATTAAATAATTGTTGTAATTGTTTAATTATTCACTTTCCTTCCTAGATTAAATAATTCTCTTTTATAATTATTTAATTTACTCCACAACCTCTTTATATCATTCTTATTGGTTCTCTCTATCTATGTCGTTCATATCCCTTCACCTCTCAATGAATGTCCACCCTTGATCAGGTTTTATTACTTTTTAATCTCCACCATCCATCCCTAACTAAACCCTATTTTTTCCCTAACCCTATTTCATTTCTTCTCAAACAATCTTATCCATTGATCTTCATCATTTGATCTTGCCCCTTCATTCAGATTTGGTTTTCTATAAAATAGACCTATCGCTTTGATTTCAACCCTAGCTTGCTAGAGACAACCATAACTACTATCTTTGATATAAAATAAAATGGAAGAGAAATGAATTGGATTCAATCGTGGCATAGAGACTGTTGGTAATATTATTTTATCATTTTATGTTTCTATGTTCATTTTTGCTTCATTGTTGAGCTTTTTTTTATAACAATTGTACTGTAAATTGGAATAGCTTATTAAATTCATAATACAAAACATAAATTACTCTTTTATTTTAGCTCAAAAAAATCTTTCAAATACTTATAACCCTATTCTATAGAGTGAAATCCTTGTTGAGATTTTTTGTCCTTACAACTATACTATAAATTGGAATAGCTTATGAGATTTGTAATGGAAAATAGAATAGTACTCTTTTATTTTAGCTCTATTTTAATCTTATCATTATCACCCTTAGCTAAATAAATCAAATATTTATTTAACTAAATCTTTATCATCTTTCATCTCCTTTTTTATTTAGTTTAATCTTTAAATCTAAAGCAAAAAGGTCAAATCATCTAATCCTCTTTTTAATTAACTAAATCAGGATTAAATCTAATCTAATGCTAATCCTATTCACTTGTATTCTCCAGTTTTTACCACTTGCACATATAAATCAATTTATTGATTTATTAAATCAACATTTTCCATAAACCTGACATCTTTGACGAATATTCCCTGAAGTTTGAAAATGATGACAAGTTGACTTGTCCCCTCCAACAAAGCAATTAATGTCTTTTACATGTCCCTTGCTTATTTTTGATCCCACATTGATCCCACATGATGACAAGTGGCCTCTTTTCATTGGATTATTTTTTATCCTACATTGCTCTCTCATAAGCACTCTTAGCATTTGAGAATCTACAAATAGAGGCTTCATCCTTCAACAAATCCTCCACAATTTGATCCACAAATCTTTATGCAAAGTCATTCTCTTAAACTCAGAACTAATTTTTTCCACTCCATGTCTTAGCATTCTATATCATATTCAAATCATCTTCATCATGGAGCTTGAGCAAGGATTAGGAAAGGGCTTCTTTCCATAGAAGTGCCAATCCACTATAAGATGTCGGTTTGATACAATTTCTAGGAGAATTGATTTTTTTTAAATCACATATTTTCAGAAAATATAATGATTCAAGCCTTAAAAAGTTCCATTTAAAGCATTCCAATTGAAGAGAGTTTGATCAAACTACCTTAGATTAAACCCCATTGGATAGAACCTCACTAGTTTAAAACCCTTCCTATAACAGAGTCTCCTTTACACCTATCAAAATGATGATAAAAACCACTTTTGATTTACCTTTTTGGGAATTGTAAATATGCAAAATTAGCATTATGCATTCATCAAGTAAACCAGGCTTCACATGCATCCACTCATTTAATTCATTCATAAGGTTATTCATTTAAATTAAATAAATCAAACATCATCCTTTTAATTAAATAAACAAAACTTTATTTGATGAAATCCCCAAATGCATATTCCATCCCTCTTTGCTTTAAATAAATCCAAATAGTTGAGTCAAATTGGTCAAACTCACCTAATCATGATTAACCTAATCTAATCCTAATTAGTCTAACCTAACCACCCATCACATCCTCTAGATAACCCCACTTGCACAAATAAATCAATTTATTGATTTATTAAAATCATCATTTTAACTCAACATGGCATCTTTTAGGAATATTCCCTCAAGTTTGAATTCAAAATAAAGTGGACATGTACATCCAACAAAGCAATTAATGCCTCTTACATATCCCTTGCAAAGGTCAAACTAAGCATTAACTCTCAAATTCAAATTTGAAATTTCCCCATCTTGGGCACATTCCCCAAATCTTGCACATCCCTCAACCTATCACAAGTTGACAAGTGGCCTCTTTTCATTGGCTTATCTTTAGTCCCATATCCTCCATGTTTGGCATTCTTCTATCCTTTTTGGCCATAAATAGAGGTCTCCTCTATTGTTTTAATCCTCCACAATCTCCACAACTCCACAATCTTTGTATCTCATCTCCAATATCATGCAAGTTCACTCTCTTCAATGGAGAACTGATTTTTTCCACTCCATATCTTAGCATTCCATATCATATTCAAATCCTTTTCATCATGGAGCTTAAGCAAGGATTGGGAAAGGGCTTCTTTCCATAGAAGCACTAATCCAATATGAGATATTATTTACTTCATGTTTTGTTGTATGCTTTCAACTAGTTTATCTAATCTTTTGTTGTTTTGATTGCATCATGAAACATGTTGATTTATTTCATATGGATGTGAATATTTGATTTGTTTTAAACTAACCATGCTAATGTGTGTATTAAGGTTTAACCATTTGTAGATTTGACATCCACATTATGGCGCTAGAAGGAGAGCAATCTAACTAATAAATTGTTATGAATGTCTTGACTAAAAAAATTTAAAGAAGAGTTCATTGCGTTTTGTTTCTTCAAGAACATATTGTAAGGTTTAAATCTGTTCATATTTTTACAAAATTTCTCAGTTCATTTATAACATTTCCTCAATAGTTGAAGTCTACATTACAATCTTTTAGCCTGTCAAGCAATTGTACCATAATATTTATCAAATACCAGATTTATCTTAATACAAATTTGGCATGTTATTTGGCTGCACACCTGGAAAATGTATTTGCTTGACATTTTCTATGACTACAGAATTTAGCCTTACACCTACCAATAGTTTACTTGATGATTTATAATACCTCTTAACAATTTTTCTTGTTGCACAACCATAATTTGGTGTCTTTTTCAAGGATTTTTTCAAAAAGTTCACCTTCTCTATGCTTCCATTTTGGTGCGCACTAGAAGGATGTTGGTTAAAGATTGTTGAATAGAGCTTTAAGTTTTCAAACTTCCTTAGTTTGAAATAAAAAAAAAGGGGCCTAATCATTGGTATTTTAGCATGTAAATTATTTGTTAACCTTGTAGTTTTATTGCTTTTTATTTCATATTGGATCAAAATTTGATCACTTCGTGCATCAAACCTCACAATCTCATTAATTTTTGAATTTTCAATATCAATAATTGGCATTGTTGTTTTGCAAAGCTTCCGTCCATAGATGTTGTTATTTTTTTATCATTAATTGCATATTTTCTTGCTAGGACAAGAAACCATTGAAATAGAAGGGTCTGCACCATCTGGAGACATTTAATCACCATTTTATGTTGTAATCTACAACTTACAACTAATTTTAGGGGTGCACTAGCATTGTACACAACTGTATCTACTTCCATCCACCCAACAATCATGCCATCCCATGAGACCACATTTCTATGAGGTGTTTTGTCTACATTTTAGAGTTAATAGTGGCGTTGACAGAATAGCTATCGCTGTTCATTAATTTTTCATTTGAATACATTAGATTTAGTATGCATTCACATGCTAGTTGTCTTTATGCATACCCAACAATCATGGCATTCGATGAGACCACATTTGATGGCTCATTCTGTTATACAGTTCATGACTTGTGCATGCATCGACGTCTTGCATACTGATGAACCAAAAACACCATGTAGTTCACATCAGATCCGAATATGGAGTTTACTGAGGGAAGTGAACAGACACTTTGGCCAAGCGTAGGCTCTGGCCAAAGGCATATCCTAGCTCACGCGCATACTACCAAGAATATACACTGAGCTTCTAGAGGAAGCACCACCATTCCAAGAGACCATCCGCACACATCTGAAGCTCATGGGGGTTGTTAGAGTTCATGTACCCTCTCTATGCATTCATGTTGGCACAGTTAGAGAGCCCATGGATAAAGGGAGGATGCTGGTCAAAGACTGATGTAAGATTTGTGAATAGATCAAAGGTTGTGACTACTTCAATGCAGACAACAAAACTTTGTTTGGAGGTTGTCCGACACTTAACCTATTCGGTGGCATCTAAATCCCATTTATTATCATTTGCTTCATTTGATACATTTCCTCTAGTTATGTTTTCAGCTAGATGATAGTGCTTTTATTCTTATTAGCTTGCTTTGTAATAATGCTTTGATAAAATCTCTAGCACAGGAAAGTATCAAAATCATTCCTTGTCAGAGAAAGATCTCGATACGACATAAAATTTGATGAAGTTTCGGTGTAGGTGGATAGGCTACATAGGGAGCTATCAACATTACCAACGATGTCTTAAGTACTTTATGGACCTGAAAAATTACTTTAATGCGAGTAACCCTTAGTCCCTGAAGCCAACACTCCTCCTATGTGCTACCCAACTAACACCCATTCCTCATGACCAAAGATTAAATATGATAGGACCCATTTTCAGACAAGATCTGTATTGGCTTGTGGGGAAGATAATATGACATCGATGGAGTCAAAGTCATAGATATGGCATTAAAAACAAGGAATTTATATGTTGAAATCATACATTCATGGTTTAGAGGCATTATCTTAAGTGACATCACTCATTTGTGACTTTCTATATGGCTGAGTAGAGGAGATTTCAAATCTTACTATAGTCACATCAATTCTTTACATATCCACATTAAATTTTTTGATTTTGAGTTGTTAGTAGATGAGGCTTTAAGATTTTGTTGGAAAAATGTCTAGTTTTGACTAAAATTTTGTGGCAAGTGAAATTATTACTAGTGCTTCATTTATTAGTTCAAAATCATTGATCTTTTCAGTCAAAATCATTCCATTATTTGTAAAATGTTTTTAATTAAAAAACTTGATCCTTGTATAATTTCCTTTTTTATCTTTCAGGAAAAGCAAGGAGAGATTTTGTTTGGAGAGAAAACTTGCAAATTTGAAGCGAAGGAAACAATCTTTGGAGAAACTTTTTTAATTTGGGCCTTGAACATTATAACATGAACTTGGAAAAAACTTTTTTTAATGATTACTGCAATAACTTGAGGCATTCATTTCTTGATTTTTTTTCTATTTTAGGACAACTTTCTGTCAATTTGGATTTAAAATAAATCATGGTCTTAATATTTTCAAAGTTGGCCTAAAATTGAACATTAGAAATTGACTAGTCTTTTACTTTTGGACTAAAATTGAACAAGAAACTTCACACTTGATATTAGTGTTTTAAAAACAAATCAAATCATTGCTTTGAAGGATAAAATGAATGTGTGACTTTATTGTTTTTTAATTATTTACACAAAGTAATATCATCAAAAGATGTATGCGCTTCTCTCACACCTCATGGTGATCTTAAGAATCAAAAGGCTTTTGGTGACATTAAGTTGCGTAAATAATTTGCCATACACACTTCAAATTGGGTTTAAAATTGAAAATCTTGTGCGAGTGTGAGTAGGGCATCATGACATATATTCTCTCTTTGTTGCCATCAAAGATTGATCGATTTATGGATCTTGTGTTTACTCACTTTTGTTTATCCTAGAGGGCCTGCCTTGGGGAAAAAGTACTCACCCAAGGGAATGACTCAACTAGTAACACTCTCAAGCCAAGAGTATTTCCAACCGGGATATAAATGTGGGTATTGGAGTAAATGCTAGTATCATGCGGTTGGCTCCGATGAGAGGAGTCCAAAAGGGGACTCTCGCCATATGGATCAATCTCCATGAACAAAAAGTCCAAAATAGAACCCTTGTTTTGTAGTGCCCAATTGATCCATTGAGCGAGTTTATCAAAGTGGTGCATTGCAATTTAGATTCTGAGAAGTTACTTTCCATGTCTGATCTTGGTTAAAGTATATAGGTTAAGACTTCATTCTTAACATACCTTTATACTCTTTCCTTGGTTGCATGTAAAATCATCTCTTCTACGAAGGTCGTGAGGCAAGCCCACCAAGAAAAACATACCAATTGAGCTAGGACGTCATATTGCTTGTGGTTTGAAAACACAGTGCTTTGATTGAAAAAATCAAAACCAACATTCAATGAATCATCAAAATTGCAAACCCTTTAGGAGAGGCAAATATCCTTGAACAAATTCACATGTTATTGCTTGCCCTTGGGATTCGTATCCTTAGAGGCTTCTAAGCATTTGGATTTCATCTCAATTTTTTTCTACTAAGGTCAATATTAGGAAACCTTTGCCTTGATTTCCTCAATTTCCGCATAATGCACTTTGTGGGATGAAAGAGAATTAGGAAATTGGACATTCAGTTGAAAACCTAATCAAGAGTTTGTTTGTGGTAAAAAGAATCCATTAAGAAAAGATTGAATCAATTGGACCCCACATATGTGCTTGGAATCTTTTGATCTTATGGTTTTCATGCAAACATTGATCTTTTGATTTTGAATTACTCTTAGAGAGAGGCATGTTCTTCACTATCTTGATCTCGTAAACAAGTCCTTCCTAGGTTCATTTAGGATCAAATCAAACACTTTATCCATTTCAAACATTTATCATCCCATCCCATAAACAACTTTAGAGCTTTGGAAACATCATTCTAGACTTGGGTAAATCATCAAAGTCAAAATCACCTTGTTTAGTTAGGAGTATGGGATTGTATCCTTTCTCGTACCTCTATTTAAATTAGCACCCCTTTGAACAAGTTCATCCTAAGATCACATATAACCTCTTAGGGTTTACAAGTCCATTATCCAAATAAAAAGCAATCAAAATCAAACCCTAAGTCTAGAATTGATCCAAAGTCCCCAAAACATTCAACACTCATATC
Organism: Sequoia sempervirens; assembly: GCA_007258455.2. Taxonomy (NCBI): domain Eukaryota; kingdom Viridiplantae; phylum Streptophyta; class Pinopsida; order Cupressales; family Cupressaceae; genus Sequoia; species Sequoia sempervirens. Next base: position 1,889 of record VDFB02105029.1, on the reverse strand, counting down.
ATTTTCCTTTTCATCAATCATCTCGTCATTGGTCCAAAGAACCTTAGAGGTCACTTTTGCAACAAGGTCAAAACATAAGAGGAACATGGAATATAAACTTGAGTCATACATCATGAGTAATCCAAGTCAACTAAGCTATCAAAGCCTTACAAATCAACACTCACATCTATACAAAGTGTACACGGCATCATTACCTTCGAAAAATGTCAATGGCACAACAAGTGTGAGTATGCCCAAATCAAAGATTGGAAAACATTTCCCGATGGTAGATCTAAGTCCAAACCTACAAATCCACCAACCAAAAGATCAATGCATGAACCTTCAAATGAACAACATCATCCCACCAAATCCCTACTATCCAAATGAGACTGTACCAAGTACAATATTTCTAAACATGAATCAAAAAAATTTTGGGAGAAATATGTTTGCAAATCATACAAATATTCCACACATCAACAATGGTCAATTTCAACCTATCATGCCAAATATGAACATTAACCCAAATCAGAACAGTTTTAGCTCAGTCACCAGCTATGTTGACATCTTCTATAGTTGTTCCTGATTCTTTCTATTAGTGCTTTTTATAGTTTGACATTCTTCTGAAGCAGCATTTCGAGGACTCACTATCATCCTCGGTCTACTCTACGTCAATCTTCACATTGTTTTACATTATCTCCTTCTTTATTTAAGATTGGGGACTCCTGACATTGTGAAATTTGAGCAAGGACTCAACATTGAGGGGGGTTTCATAGAATTTCTTCATTATATATTATGGGGGGCTTCTTCCTCACTTGAGGGGTGATCCCACAAAGTTGGTTTACAATTTCTAGGAGATTTGATTTTTCTTTTAAATCACATATTTTTAGAAAATATAACGATTCAAGCCTTAAAATGTTCCATTTAAAGCATTCCAATTGAAGAGGGTTTGATCAAATTACCTTAGATCAAACCCCATTGGATAGAACCTTGCTAGTTTTAAACCATACCTATAATAGAGTCTCCTTTACACCTATCAAAATGATGATAAAACCACTTTTGATTTACCTTTTTCGGAATCAAAAGATTTCATTTAAAATTCATTCTTTGTAAGTATGTAGTCATACTATAAGCTTCCCAAAAAGTACAATTTTAAATAAATTTAATTTAATTATTATATTTATTTTTTATTTCTTACGAATGTAGGTTTTTCATGGAAAATCAAGCTCTGTTCTGCACATGTGGAAAAGTAAAAGATTATAAAAAAAAAATGAAAAATATGAATGCACCAAATATTGAAGTCCTTGATCCAACAAAAAAAAATAAAAATTGAATTTCAATACATACAAATATATTTACATTTACCTATGTCTCTTTAAATTCATATTAACAACATTTCCTAGAATAATTATCATTATGATGAAACTAAATATTGTATCCACAGATAGTTTAGCAATATTTAACATATCTATGCAATTCAAAATTAAAGTAGAAACAGTCTATATCTACCATTCCTACTGATTTATAAATAGCATCTAGATTAAATGTATTTTAAAAGAGAACACTTTGATCTATACTTAAATTAGGATTGGTTACTTCTAAGATGCAACTACCTCACTAATTAGATTATGCTTGGTTGTAAATGAAATTTCCATGCTCAGGCATATTTGATAGCAACATTCAAGGATTAGTGTAGTCTAGAACCAAACATATAAGGTATGGAGGATGTTTATTTGTAGGAATTTGATCTTAATGCATTTGATGTTATTCATCTATTATCTTTATGTTCTTATATTTAAAAAGGGCCAAATATTAATGCTAGTGAGAGTTTCACCTAAGTCGCTATATTCCTCTAAGTGATCTTTGATTTCCTTCTTACTTTTTCTTATTTCACACGATGATCTCTTGATTGA